>JABXWE010045343.1:0-24240 GCA_014611495.1 Limonius californicus
CAGAAACGTCAAAGTCAAAACAAGAAAAACAAGTATGACAGCCGAAACAAAAACAAAGGTGACTTAATTTGTTTTAAATGCAAACAGCCAGGTCATTATATGTCAAAGTGTCCACAATTAAATCAAAATAAAGGCAATGATAAGCAAATAAAAGGTGCTTTTAACGTGGTTTTTCTCAGTGCTAATTTCAGCGACAACGATTGGTATTTAGATTCAGGGGCGAGTGTTCACTTAACTTGCAGGCAAGATTGGCTATTAAATCAAAGAGAACCTCTTATAAAGGACATTATGGTTGCAAATAATAGCAAGATCGCAGTGCATTCGAGTGGCGAGGTTGATATGCTTACAAAAGTTGGTAGAGAAAACTTTGAAGTAGTAATCCAAGATGCTCAGTATGTTCCTGAATTGGCTACAAATTTATTGTCGGTAAGTGAGCTTTTGAGAAAGGGAAATTACGTTGAGTTTGATAGCAAATGTTGCAAGATTTTTAATACTGACAGAGTTTTAGTAGCCAAAGCTTTTTTAAATGATGGTGTGTATAAGATAGATTCTACCAAAAGATGTCTATTGGCTGGTCAAGCCATTGCTACTGGTGAAATGTGGCACAGAAGGCTAGGTCATATAAATTCCAATTATTTAAATAAGATGCGAGATGGTCTAGTGGATGGCATTAATTATAATGGTCAGTTAAAAATCAACCTACAAAATTGTGAAGTCTGCTGTGAAGGAAAGCAAGCCCGGCAACCGTTTGGACACTCAAGTACTAGGGCAACTGGATTACTTGATGTAATACACACGGATCTAGCAGGACCCATGGAGACAGCTTCCATCGGAGGTTCAAAGTACTATGTGGAGTTTCAAGATGATTTCAGTCGCATGTCCTTTGTATACTTTGTCAAGACAAAAGCCGAGACCTTCGAAAAATTCAAAGACTTTCAGGGATTGGTTGAGAAACAGGTTGAAAAAAAATCAAAGTGCTACGCTCGGATAATGGGGGTGAGTACATTAGTGCAGAGTTTGAAAGCTATTTAAGAAAACAGGGTATAATTCATCAAACATCTAACCCATATACTCCTGAACAAAATGGACGTTCGGAGAGATTGAATAGATCTTTAGTAGAGAAAGCTAGGTGTTTACTGTACGAGGCAGGTTTAGAAAAACGCTTCTGGGCTGAAGCAGTAAATACAGCTTGCTACTTGAGAAACAGGTCTGCAGTAGCTAATATTCCAAAAACACCCTATGAAATGTTTTTTAAACAAAAACCAGATTTAAGTCATGTACGAATCTTCGGCAGTACAGCAATGACCCACATTCCAAAGGAAAGACGAAGAAAGTGGGATAAAAAATCTGAGAAGTTAATCTTAGTTGGTTTTTCCGAAACTACAAAGGGTTATAGACTTTACGATACAAGAAAAGACCAGATATCTACAAGTAGAGATGTACATATTATAGAAAAAGAAAGAACCAGTGATAATGTAAATTTATATGTAGAAGAAGATACACCGGGGAATGATTCTAACGAAGATCAAAAATTGGACTCGACAAACGAAGATTTAAACTCAGAACCTTGTTCGGATGAGCTGGTATTCTCTGAAGATGAGCTCAATGATGAAACCTATGTCCCTGACGATGATGCGGAAAGTGTCATTCTTCCTGAAAACGTGAGAAGATCTCAAAGAGAAAAGAAACCAAAGAACTTTGAAGACTTCGTGTCGTATTTTACATCAGGAGAGAAAGTCAATACTGAAGAAAATCCAGTTTCAGTGGGAGACCCAAGTTCAGTGGAAGAAGCTCTAGCAGGGCCAAACCGAAATAAGTGGATAAGTGCCATGACAGAAGAAATGAAAAGTTTTAGTGAAAATCATGCATGGGACCTAGTGGACCTACCAACAGGTCAGTCACCAGTGAAGTGCAAGTGGGTTTTTAAGAAAAAGTGTTGTAGTAATGGTAGCTTAACTTATAGGGCTAGATTAGTTGCTAAGGGTTTTAGCCAGAGGCCAGGCATAGATTTCGATGAAACTTTTTCCCCGGTCGTTAAACATTCAACGTTAAGATTACTTTTGGCATTGTCTGTCCAACTTAAATTAAATGTTTATCATTTGGACGTTGTCACAGCTTTTTTGAATGGGAAACTAGAGGAAACTGTGTTCATGGAAATACCGAAGGGTTTTGATGCTGCGGAGAGTAGCAACAGAAATAAAGTTCTGAAACTGAATAGTGCAATCTATGGTTTAAAACAGTCCTCCCGAGTCTGGTATAAAAAAGTTGAAAACGTGTTAGTCAGTTTAGATTATAAAAAGAGTGATCATGAGCCTTGCATTTTTATTAAGCGGAAGAACAGTTTTATAACTATAATTGCCTTATATGTAGACGATTTTTTCATCTTTTCTAACTCTGAGCAGGAATCAGTTTTCTTAAAGCAGCAGTTAGCTGCAAGATTTAAAATAAAGGATTTGGGCGAACTTAATCAATGTTTGGGTATGAGAGTTAGAATAGACAAAGGTAAAATTAAAATTCAGTTAGATCAAGAACAGTATATAAATCATGTATTGAAAAGGTTTAACATGAGTGATTGTAAGCCTGTAGGCACACCCATGGATAAAAATGTGTGTTTTGACGAGACAGATACAAATGTTTGTAGAAAGGATCTGCCTTATCAACAGTTGTTAGGTAGTTTAATGTATATATCGGTATTAACAAGACCAGACATTAGTTTTGCTGTGAATTTTCTTAGCCAGTTTAACAATTGTTATACAGAATCACATTGGAAATGCGCTAAGAGAATTCTAAGATATCTAAAAGGTACGAAATCTTTGTGTTTGCAATATGTAAATAGTGATTCAGATCTAATGGGTTTTGTTGATTCTGATTTTGCAAGCAATACTTGTGACAGGAGGTCGTATACTGGCTTTGCTTTTAAATTGGCAGCTGGGGCTGTTTCATGGGAATGTAAGAAACAAGCTACTGTAGCTTTGAGCAGTACAGAAGCCGAGTATATGGCTGTCACCGAAGCTTCAAAAGAAGCTATTCATTTTAGAAATCTATTATCAGATTTGTTGGGTACTTTGAACTGCATTACTATTTACAACGACAATCAAAGTGCTCAAAAGTTGGCTATGAACCCTGTATGTCACAAAAGGTCCAAGCACATAGACGTGCGCTACCATTTTATCCGGGAAGCTATTTCAAATAAATTGGTCAATCTTAAGTATTTGCCCACAGATGAAATGCTGGCGGATGTGTTAACTAAAGCACTTTGCTTGCCAAAGCATTCAAAATTTATTAGTGAATTAGGTTTGGAAGAAAATATTATTTAGATAAGTGGGAGTGTTAAAAAATGATATCTAAAAATATTATTCAGTCAGTACATGCTGCGCCATCTACTGACATTTGCAGTAACTCTAACTATGATGTATGTTTCTGTTCCAACAATAATAAAAATGGAGCCAGTCTCTTACGAACTGACAGATACGAAACATCGTGTTTACCTTTTCCGTCGTTCCCTCCTAAAATTTTAACAATATTAAATAATAAAATATATCATATTTTACACCCGATTAAATTTTTTCTATATACCAAACTTCAAGTAAAGAAATTAGTAATTAAAGCTCAACTTATGGGGCCAATTTAACAGGAACATTTAGAGGTAATTGGGACGCGCCAGCTATGCAACTGCCACGTTACGTACATTAAAGTTATTAACATGACGGGGTTGACATGGTGGGATCGTATGAGTTTCCTATTAGTAAGAGAACTCAAAGCACTTTCCAAATCCAGCTGATTGTAGGTCCTGGTGGAAGACCGAGCAGTCAACAGCTTACGGGAATGGAACTCACCTTTATTGCGCCTCCCTTTTGTTTATAATGCTTGCAAAATTCGTACACACCCAAGTACAAAATACAGAATAATAAAAGAGGCAGTAAATTTTAAAACACATAATTATAATGAAATTATTGGACACGGCGATACAGGAAATAACGGTACAAAAATGACAATCAACTGCGTTTTTATAGTTTTACAAATGATATCTGAACGTTCAGGAAACAAAACTCGCCGCCGTGGCTGTTACTCTCCTGGAGAGAGTTAAGTTGCTTTCGACGAGTTCAGTTAACGTTGAGACAGAAACAAGACTTTTCGGACGATGGGAAGAAAACAACAGCTTTCACCAAAACACTTGGACGGTTTTTCTTTTTAAATCGCTGAAATCCGATCTGAATCGAACGGAGCAATTATCCTTAATTGTCCAACACTAAGGCGAACATTCTGCTATTACTTATATATCCGACTTAAATCGATTTTATTTGCCCTAAAGCAAACAGCGATACGGTAAAACTCGAAGTAGCAGATGCGCCGCGATAAAAAAGAACCGATATTCGAAGTTACGTCCGTCTGTCCTAAGGGTCTAGCTTCGACTTTGTTTTCGTAACGGCCCTTCCCCGTAGATGGAATTTCGGGAAAGCCCGGAGTCATTGAAGATCGAAAACTGACTGCCTGTTAAACGCAACGCGACCCTTCATTCCCTCAAAAGTCTGGCAACATATTACGAAATATCATGTAAATGTTCTAGAACGAATGGACACGTGCGGCTTTCGAGAAATATTAGGGAAGCGATATTTGAACGCTAACGCAGCTAACACGGGAATTCAAAGTTTTTGCATCAGCAAACTTAGTTCACAAAGAAAAAACTTTGAGACTGGTTTGGTCATAAATTAATTTCTGAAAAGGAAATACTAACAAAACTGTAACCCACATAAAACTGCAATTAAAATCGCGTTTTAATTCCTATGGAGCGGCAAATTTTAAAAGAACATAACAACACAACGCCCCAATGGCATACTGTTTCCTGTCACTTACGAGTACATGGTCTGCTCTTAGCAACTGTGCTTCTTTTATTAGTTGAATGACTAGGTACACCAATATACCGAAGATTTCACTAAAACTTTTTTATTAACAAAATAATAACATTCGCCTTGTACAAACACACATCCACTAAGTCCTGTTTACGCCAGCCATTTGTCAATTTATTTGCGCCACTTATATTCGCTTACATTTCCTAGGTCGTCACTTTAACGTCAAGATATAATGGAAGGCCTATGGTGAAATACAAAATAAATTGTTTTGATTTTGTTAATATTTGTGGACTATGCGCATGCGTTGTAAATGGTCATCTACTCAGTTTATGTTTCCGTGTTGAGATCAATTCAAATTTTCGTTTTAGTGCCTTGTTTACACGACGTCTTAGTGGACGTGAAGTTTTTCTGAGAAGTAAACCGACGCACGTGTTATAAATATTTGTTTTGTGTAATTTTTTCATTAGATTTGTGAGCTTAAGAATTACTGTTCTTATTATATTACATTTAAATCCAGGTATCATTTATAGACTTTATAACAGCATTGTATAAACGTTTTCAAGTTGGCTTGAAAATGGTTAGGTCTACTGGCAATTGGATAAATCAATAACAAGTCTTTACATGACGTCAATATATTAAGTAAGAATTAGGTGAAAAAAAGTATTCGACTGTTTGGTTTGTCAAAAATGGCTGTGTTAGCAGCGGCAGCATTGCTCGATGAATTAATGGGAAGAAATCGAAATGTTTTACCTAACGAAAAAGTCAAGGAATTAAATTGGGAAGACACAGAAGTAAGTACAACATTTTAAGGAATTTATATATCGAAATAGCCTGATTGATATTGTTTGCGGCACGACCTTGGATGCGAAGTGCTCAGCCCTTTTGCAATTTTCCGCACAGATTTGTTGATGCTTTTTTTTACATGAAGTTTTTATTTTCAGTATTGTAAATATTTTCTCGTGAAGTTTTGCCCCCACGATCTCTTTGTAAACACCAAAGCCGACTTAGGTGCTTGTCCCAAAGTTCACGATGAGGAAGTTCGAAAACTGTTCGAGAAAGGTAAGGGCCACCGGAAAATACAGTACCAAGAAGAATTTATTAGATTTTGTACTTCAATGGTGAACGAGGTCGAAAGAAAGATCCAGAAAGGTAGACAACGACTAGCTCTAAATAGTAAACAGGATATAATACCCTCAAATCCCGCACAAATTCAGCGGAACCAAGAGCAAATCAACATTTTAAATGAAAGAATTAATGGCCTTGAAAAGGAGGCCGAGCAAGCAGGGAATGATGGCAATGTAGAACAAGCACAAGGACTGATGAAACTGTGCGATCAACTAAAAGAAGAAAGAGATGTATTAAAAAAACAAAATGAAAATGGGTAAGAGTTTAAGAATATAATAGCTAGTAAGGTTAGTAGTTAAGTTAGTAGTAAAAGGATCAAAGATCAAGTATACAGGGTGTTTTAGATTGAGTCGTACCTATATCATTGAGATCTCGGGTTAAGATATAACATTTTTGTTTAATGCATAAAAGGTGGACATTTATAAAGTCAGTTTGTTTACGATTTTTGTTTTAAAACAAAATATTGGAATATTTGAAAACTATTTTTTGAATTGCAGCATGTTTAGAAGTTTGCTATTTTACAGTGGTTTTTAATCCCTACATTCGTTGTTAAAATTCTCTCAACTTTCTAAAATCTCAATGGTATTTTGTTCAATTGGTATTCCTAGATTTTGTTTCTAATGATATGAACTAAGAGACATTGCAAGGGAGGAAGGCACTGATTTAGCAAAAGTTGCTTACAATGTCTATAAAATATCAGTTACTCCAGTGGTCCCTTGTGTAAAGATTATGAGAGCTGAATCTTCTTCTTGGAGCTTCATTTTACAAATTGCTCTTAGTTTCTCATATTAATAGGATTTTTATTTAAAGGCATTGGAGTGCAACAGCGGAATTAGCCGCAGCGCAAGAAAAACAAATGGAAGTGTGTGAAGTATGCGGAGCTTTTCTTATAGTAGGAGATGCCCAACAACGCATTGACGACCACCTTATGGGCAAGCAACATGTTGGGTAAGTTGTATTAAATAATAATATATTGTACAGTAAGGCCAACAAAATTTAAGATAGAAGTTGTTGGCTGTGGAAAACAAAAAGGAGTGTACTTAGGGCATACAGTTTATAACATTTACTACAATTTATTTAATAATTATCAAAGTATAATTCAGTTGCTATAGTTATTTATTAGTTTCTAAAAAGTTTGATGACCTTGTTGATAGAGTAAAGGCCTCCACCGTTGAGTTCTACTTTTGCCCATCACTCGTAACATTTCACTATTGTTAATTACCTTCTTATACGATTTAGTATCCATCTATGTTGTTGCCTGTCTGCCTTTCATCCTTTGAATGAGCAGAGTCCATGCATTGTTTTTATTTTGGCTTTATCCTTTAGTGATATGTTTAAAATAATTCTATCTTGGGCTAGTTATGCGTGGTTTAACTTGTTTGGTGACGGACCAGATTTAGCTGCGATAAGTTAACATTGCTATTGTTTTGTTAAAGCTGTCTTTCTGTTTCAGATGTAATTCTCGTTTAAAAAAATACCTTGTTTTAGTGACCAAAATTTATCCAAGTTTAGTTAGTTCTTCTATTTAATATTAATTTGTATTTATCAGTAAAGGATATTGCTTATCCTTGGTATGGTGCGTTCTCTATGTAACTGAGTTGTCCTATCTATTGTTAAAGGTTCCTGTTTTTGTTTTTGTTTAATTTATATCTAGGCCTACTTCACTGCTCACTGTACTACCATATTATTTCTCTAAAGTAGTTTAATTTTACCTTAAATAATAATTAACACCGTATACATTTTTTTGCAGATATGCTAGGTTAAAATTGGCCATTGATGAAGTAACAGCTGCAGTGCAATCAGCTCGGGATGAGCGGAGAGGCGTCAGGGTTGATGATAGAAAGGACAGGGATCGAGAAAAAGTCAAGGAAGTAGAACGAGAAAGGGAAAAGAGTGAACGTAGGAGGGAACCCGACAGTAACGAGCGAGATCGTCCACACAAGGAACACCGTGATAGATCTGAGCATAGGTAATGGAGGTTAAAACATATTTAAACAACTTTGTGTCAATTGAATGATGATAACAAAGTATAGTTTTTATGATTTTTTTGTTAGGAGTTCAGGTGATCGAAGAGATAAAGAAAAGGAAAAGAAGGAGAAGGAAAGGAGAGAGAAGGAGGAGCGGCGGGAGCGGGATAGGGAGAGGGATAAGCAGAGGGATCGTGAGCGTGAAAGGCGACATCGTGATCGAGACCGTGAACGTGATACAGGTAACATTCTTACCTGACAACTTACCTGAAAATTTTTTATTTTAACAACGTTACTGATTCAATACAAATTAATAAAGTGTTCACACTGTAACAGTGAAAATTTTAGAAGTTACATTCTTATTTTGTCGAATGCTTCTACCAAATCAAATAGCATACATGTATTTCATTATATTTATTTATTATTTTCTGACTAACTTGTCTTAGCATGTATAATAAGTCTTGAGTACCTACTTCTTACCCCTCTAAATCCACCTTGGGTGTCTGCCGTTGTGTTTTAAATTTTGTCCCCTCTATAGTTATTACAGTTTCGTTTGTCTCCATTTTTGTGGATCGGTAGAATTATTCCTATGTTCCTGTATTTTGGTGTCACTCTCCCTTTGGCTGTGGTTGTTCTTACATTTTTCTGTGTTAGTTCCTTAAACTGTTGTCTCCATTATTTCATTTTCATCTGTAACATTTTTCCCTCTTTATTTTTTATATCTACCATATTATACTCTTTCTTCTTCCTAAATTGTTTTAGTGCACCATAGACTTGTTTTTGATTTTCTTTATAATTCTTTGTCATTTTCTGTCCAAATTTTATCCATGACTCTTCTTTAGGTTTCTTTACTTCTGTTTTTACCTCGTTTCTTTTTTCCTTATATTTTTCGTAGTCTTCTGGCTGCTTTTTATTTAGGTATATTTTCCATGCTTCTTTTTTCTCATTTATTTTTCGTTTCAGATTTGCCGTTCACTATTCTGTTCTTTTTATATTTGTATTTGTTATTTTTAATATTCCACAACATTCTTTTGTTGTCTCTAAGACGGTTTCTTTGAATTTCTTTCATGTTTCTTCTATTATTCCTATTTATTTTCTTTGTTCTTTGAATCTCCTATCGGTACTCTCATGATATTTCTTCTAACACTCCTGTTCTTTTAGTTTATAGCTTTTTATTTTTTCTTTTACTATTTTTCTTCTCTTTTCTGTGTTTCTATCATTTTGTGTTTTTATGTCCGTCATAAGCATGCAGTGGTCACTCCCAATTTCAGCTTGTCTTTTTTACTTGCACGTCTTTTATAAGTCAAGATTTGTGTTTTCGTATCAAGAAGTAATCAATAATTGATTTGTTTACCCTACTTGGTTGTTCTCTTGTGTATTTATTTATATTCTTGTGTCTGTATTTTGTGTTAGTGATGACTGATGACTAAACTTTATTTGTTGAGTTTTGAGCTAGAACATAAACAAACGCTTGACAGGTTGATTTACCGGATGGGTATTTACATAATATTCCTTGCGTTTCTAAATTAACGTTCGCGCCGTCAGAATTATTTTTTAGAAGAATTGGTGGTTCGGAAAAGAACCATTTTTTAAAGTAAAGGTGTTTTATGGACTTGGAGACATCTGCATTACAAATATTGACGTAAAAGCAATCCGCTTGTAAGTAGTCCAATGCGTGGTTGACAAATAGGTGCATCATGTTAAATCCTGCAATCCATTAATTAGTCGGACACAAATAAATACATAATAGTAAAAGCATTAAAGGAATAATAAACACTTAATTATTAACAATTAATATAATATAATAATAATTATCTGCTGTGTTAAACGACCGTCAAAATTTTATTTATGGCTGGTATTTCGTTCTGAAAAAAAATTCGTGAACCTACAGAAATTTACCAAGGCCACTGGCCTATATACAGAAGAAGAAGAAATGCAAGTTCAGGAATAAGTTTCGCGTATTGTACAGAAGAATTACAATTTGTTTAAAAATACCATGTATTCTTACGAATTGCAAAGAGAACAGCATTATCAATTTCATCTTAAAGTTTTTTTCTAACTCCGGCAGATTTTGGAGAAGACAAAATTTTAGTATCCCGAAACTCCTTTAAAATTCTTTTTACTGTTGCAACACTAACACCCACTGTTTTAGCAACAAATTGTACAATGTCAGTCAGTAAAATCTCAGGATTTTCTTCTAACGTCGAATAATTATACAATTTTACTATTAATTGTTTTTCATTTAAAGTAGTAGGCGCCCCGTACGATTACACGTAAAACCGACAAGCACTGCTCAAAAAGCATACAAACTTAATCCGGTGATTACGAGTGCAAAGTAAAGGTTTTGAGCGTCAGTTACTCCTTAAGTAATGAGGCATTAGCGTTATCTAGCGTAAACCAATCACAGCGCGCCCTCGGGTGAGTCAAACACGTGCATTTGTTGACGTTCTAGCTCAATGCTCAACAAATAGAGTTTAGTTCATTTTCTGTACACCATTCAATAATTCTTTCTCCATTATTGTTTCTGTCCCTTTCTCCTTTTTTTCCCATGATGTTTTCTATTCCTGCATTTTCGAACACTTGTAACAAGTTCGTGGAACCCTGGTTAAAAATCACTGATCTAGGGTATGATAAAATATGAACACAATAGGATCAGAGTGAGTTCTGTAATTTACATTATGCTGTCTCTTCTCTTCACTCCTTTGGCTCCCAGTGGAGCATAGGGCGCCATTTCTGGCGTTTTTAAAGCAAATAGTTGTAGATGGTAGGGTTGCTAGCTTTACGCATCTCTGTTGTTGTCTTTGTTCCCATTTCGTGTTGTGTTACGTTGTTAGTCCTGAAGGTCCGGTTCTGTTTCTGTAATATCTTGGACAAACTTCTTCCATTCTTCTCTACTAGATGCCTTCCTCTTTGCCTCGTTCCAAGATAGGTTGTGTTTTACTAACTCCCTATTGACACTCCTCTTCCATGTATCTGCCGGTCTTCCTATTCTTCTTCTCCCGGCCGCATTAAAGTCCAGGGCTTGTTGCGTAATGTTGCTCTGTGGTTTCCGCAGTGTGTGACCGATCCATTTCCATTTCAATTGCTTTATCGTTTTTTCCATCGGCTCTTCTCCAGACAGTTGTTGATGAATGGCTGTAATTTTTTCATATTTTTTTGTTGTCGTTCCACGTTTCCGCACCGTATAACAATACACTTTTCACATTTGTCTTAAATAGACGCAGTTTTGTTTTCCTAGTAAAAGCACTTGATGACCACACTTTTCTTAGCATATTAAATCCTTTTTGAGCTTGTCCAATTCTTTTGTCTATATCTCGTCTGCAGCCACCTTTTACATCTACCACACTACCCAAATAACAAAATTCTTCGACTTCTTCAATTTCTTCTCCTTCTATGTTGATCTTTTCTCCTTCGTTGTTACTACATATGTGTTAATATCTTGGTTTTCTTTCCATCTATTTTCATTCCCACTGTTTTCGCTATTGTGGATAGTCTACTTGTTTTTTCTTGCAGGTGTTGTTTCTTTTGAGTTAATAAACATATATCGTCTGCGAACTCTAGATCTTCCAGCTTCCTTAATGGGTCCCAAGTTATTCCTGTTCTATTGTCCACTGTTCTTTCCATCACCCAATCTATTATAATAATGAAGAGCAGCGGTGACAAAATACATCCTTGTCGGACTCCACTATTGATTTTTATCTTTTGTGTTAGTTTGCCTTCGTGTTCAATCCGAGCTGTGTAATTTTCGTAGAGTAGTCTGATAGTTTGTACGTACTTGTTCGATATTCCATATTCACTTAGTATCTTCTACATTTTCTCTCTGTGTACTTTATCGAAGGCTTTCTCAAAGTCTATAAAATTTATGTAAATTTCGCCCTTCATTTCCAACACTTGTTCTATAATAATTCAGAGCGTACATATTTGATCGATGCATGATCTTTGTGACCGAAAACCCACCTGATTTTGCCTCAGTTTCTTATCGATCGCCTCTTGCATTCTTTCTAATATGATTCTAGTCATTATCTTGCTTGCTGTACATAGTAGAGTAATTGGTCTCCAATTTTCACACTTTGTTAAATCCCCTTTCTTTGGGATCTTTATTATTATACCTTCTGACCAATCCATGGGAATGTTTTCACTCTGCCATATTTTTTTCATAATTATGTACATGACTTCTATCGTTAATTCCATATTTGCTTTAACCATCTCAGCTGGGATATCATCTACCCCGGCGGCTTTCCAGTCTTTAAGTTTCCGCATTGCTTTTAAAATTTCCTCTCTAGAAAATTCTTCTTCAGATATGTTAAGTTTTTCTCTCTCTATTTCTTCTCCTATTTCGCTTTCTTGTACCTCTTGTTTTTCATAGATTTCGGTGAAATACTCCATCCATCTATTTCTAATTTCATCGTCCATGCCATACATTTCCCCTGTTTTTTTTCGTAGTTTCCTTATTTGCGTGTATTTTTTCCCAGTGATATTCTTTGTTATTTCGTATAGGCTCTTTAAATCATGTACTCGAGCTGCTCCTTCGGCCTTTTGCAGTAGTTCTTCTAAATAAAGTCTTTTGTCTTTTCTAGCATTCGCTTTTATCTCCTTTTCTTTTACCCAGTATTGGTCTTCTATTGCTTTCCTTCCATCTTTGTCTTCCATGGCTAGAAGCTTAACTTTAATTTTCCTTCTTTCTTCGATTTTTTTGGCCGTTTCTCTAGACAACCAAGTTTTATCTGTTCTCCTTTTTTGTCCCAGCGTTTCATTCGCTGATGATCTTAAGACTTTCTTATATCTCTGCCATATTTCTTCAGTGCTGGACTCAGCTAGGTCTTCAATGTTCCCCATTTTCTCCTCTACTTTTTTATGGAATTCTTCTCGTACATCGTTTTCTTTTAATCGTTTTGTGTTGAATTTCTTTCTAGTTTGTTCCTATGTTTTATTTTTTTTTCAGGCTTATTTTTATTTTTGCCCTCACCAGTGTATGGTCCGAGCCTATGTCGGCTCCTCTCATTGCTCTCACATCCTTCAGCGAGTTCTTCCATTTTCTTTGTATTATTATATGATCTATTTGGTTTTTATATTTTCCTCCTGGTGTTGTCCATGTTTCTTTATGAATCGTTTTGTGTTTAAACAATGTTCCTCCAATGGTCAGGTCACTCATTGTACAAAATTTGATTAGCCTTTCCCCATTGTCATTTATATCCCCTATGCCATGTTTGCCCATTATCTGTTCTCTTCCTTCATTTATGTTTCCTACCTTTGCATTACAGTCTCCCATTAATAATTTAATATCTCCTTTGTATTTTCTTTCAACCTTATGTAGTGTGGCTTGTAGCTCATCATAGAAGTCGCTCTTTTCTTCTGGTTCCTTTTCATTAGTTGGTGCGTATGCAGTAATGATAATAATATTATTCCTATGCTTTGCCTTGTATCTAGCCCAAATTATTTTATTTGATACTCCTTCCCATTCCATCAAGGCCTTCTTTGCTTCTGAGTCCATCATTATAGCCACTCCTTTTTCTTTATTTGCATTTTCTTCTATACTGCCTGAATATACTATGCTATTGCCATTGGTTAATTGCACGCTGTTTATGCCATTCCATCTGGTTTCACTGACTCCTAGAATTTTTATGTTATTCTTATTCATTTCTTGTGAAAGTTGTATAACTTTGCTCGGTTCAACCATCGTTCTTATATTCCAACATCCCACATAAAATCTTTTCCTACTATCAATCTCTTTTTTGTTTGGGTTTTGTGTGTCTTCTTTTCCACTTGTTTCGTTTGCATCTGCCTTTGCCATAGCCTGTGTTGTCGACGTGATTCTGTCCCTATTTCCATTATCTATTAGTTTTTTGAACCGTTAGTAGTATATGAGCTCTTTTTGGGCCTTTCTAAATCTTCTTCATTGCTAGTTGGAGATCTCTGGCTTGTTGTCCTGCCTTTCTTTTTTAGTTGTTCTATGGTGAAGGTTTCGCCGTTGATTATCAGTTTATTATGGACCATATTTGCTCTATCCCCCTTTGACCTTGCTTCTTTCATATATTCAATCAGCATTTTCCTTTGTTCCTGTACTTGCTTGGTGTAGTCTTCTGTGATCCAAATGTCTGAACCCTTGAGCTTTTTTGCAGCTTTTAAAATTTCTATTTTCTTATTCCATGATGCAATTTCAATGAGTATTTATTATAGTAGAGTATATAGAGTATATATTATGAGTATACATTATGCTGTAGATATCTTCAATCTGAGATCGAATCCATAAAAGAGAAATCTTTAGCATTGAAATTTTGTTTAATAATTCTGCCATACCCACATAATCTTCGTCTCCCTGTTACATTTTATACTACCGAACTTTATAAAGAGTGCCAAAAATCAATTAGGTTGGTTATTTTTGTATTTTCAAATGTTATGAATTTAGTTTAGGTTATATGCCACCTTAAAATCTAAAGTAAAATAAAAAGTAAATATAAAATAAATTACAAAATTTTTCTATGCCCAATGATGTGAAACATAAATTGCAAGGGGGGGACTTTGCCCATGCAGTTAGGTCTGCACGTGAACATCGCTGGTCATGTGATCATGTGGCAAAGTCAGTTGCCCAATGTGCATAGATTATGAGAGCTGAGGGCATATTTTTCTTGTAAGGTTTTGGTTTGCACTTTTGGCTCAAAAATATTATCGGTGTAGTTTTAGCATAATACTGACATTTGCTATTGTTTACAGGCAGGGAATCGAGAAACTCCCGCCATTCCCATCACCGACGATAATTATCCTATCACATTGAGCAGTAAGGCTGCTCGACTCAGGTAGGTGGCATTCTTGTGCTTATTCTCCTTCTCTTACAGGGCCAGAGCAGGTTAGTGATGCCTACCCCTTTACTTGTAACATGTGTTAATAATTTTTTTATTGTTGAACAGAAAATGAACAAATAAGGCATGTGATTCAATAGAAGATTTTAGAAAGATAACTTGGGTAACTTTACAGAATTATATTTTTGACGTAAAATCGAATTTTGACATTTTCTCGGTGGAATTATCATAAGCTTGTATTTAAATCACATGTCTTATTGTATTTTATGAATTGTGTACGTAATTTTACCAGATTTTTCCCTGTTAATGTATAATCTAAATTTACATAATTTTTCTTTTTTCTGTAACAATGGTTTGCTAGAAGTGCTAATTAAACTTTCACTTACTGGCTACAGTGTGCATATGAATTCCTAGATAGGTTGATTGTGTTTCTACTCCATGTAAAGTTATATATTTTGTGTGAATTTGAAAGTGATTAGAGGTGTTAAAATTTTAGACTCACAAATTTGTTGATCACAGGAAATGATTTTTGTTGATTTCAGACCCAGCCGGGCTTAGTTACTAGGTTATTTTATATCAAACTATTTTTTTGCTCTTACTTTATTACATATATTTTTTGGGTACTAAATATTTAGTATCATGTCATGAGATAAAAACTGCAGACATTTATTATTATAGGCAGCAGGGGAATAACTGGTTCACAAAAGTAACTAAATTACTGCTTACCTTGTAATTGTAACAATTTTTGCATTTACTTTATTTTTCTAAAAAAATATTACTAACGTTTTCTCCCTAGTCTCTACTTCCTTTTGTAATATTTCTTTCACTACATATTTATGTCTTAAATTTGTTGCCATATCTCTATACCAAATCTAAACCACAAACTATCCTGCAATTTGTTTAATTAGACCATGGAAGAACATGGCTCAAAAAACAGTAAATAATAATGAATATAGGTAAATATTGGAGATTTGCTTGAATTAGTGAGGTCATTCATTGTAAAACATTACTTTAAAAGTAATTTGTACCCATATTCCATGGAAAGTTTTTTGAGAAGTTATATTTAGACAACATTTAAGATTGATTTGTAGAATTATAGTCATTTGTAACATTAAGGAAAATTGTATTAAGACTACCATTGATTGATCATTATAAATGCACTATCACGTGCAAAAAAAACCCCTTAAAAGATATTTGTCATGCCTAGCAAATTATTTTAAATTTAAACATTTTGTTAGCCTTATAACAGTTTGGGCTATAGATAGAAGTAATTCTTATGCCCAAGTTAACTTTAACTAATTTAAGTTAATAAAAAATTATTTTTAAAAATTTATATATGGTTTTTTAATTTTTAGTTATAGGCAAATTACCGAGACAGTGCGCGTGCGTCATGAAATTCCATGACGTCAGATTCTTACTATGTTTACATTACATAAGGTTTATATTTGAGAGTATGTAACCACACAAACGTTTGCTAATATAATTGCAATGAATTTGCTTTTTAAAACGAAATGAATAATCATTGAAGTATATTAATAATTCACAGTAATCATTCTTTATTATAGGCGTTTTCAGCTAGAATTGAGGTTTTCGGCTTAGCGCTTTATGTTAGCGCACACAACTCTTACATGTTTTATCTCTGTTTATATTGTGACCGCACTATGACAAGGACATAAACGTAAGCTTACCGGCGACAGATTTTGTGGTTTAAGACTCCGACCACCGTTGACATGTTTGCCAAGTAACTGTAATGCGTTGAAAAGAGACCCCACGATGTAATAACGTCCGTCGACGATACGTAATTGAACATGCCAGAGATTCTCAAAATGCTATTGTTATTTTTTAATTTCTATTTAAAATGTTTCTTGACACTTGGGTGTCCATAATCGTAATGTAACGGGCGCTGTATAAATATTTAAAATAAATCATCAGTTTTAAGAGAAATATAAACAAACACGAATTATCTTTATAATATAAATTTAATAATTAAACAGGTAATTAAGTGTAATACAAATTAAATAGTATTTACATAATGTACATATTATTTACAATAATATTAATGCCCTAATCACTTTCTAAGTAATCAATCCCTGATAAATCTTTTGCATCCGATTCCGAAGAAACTTCCCCTATATTAATTATTATTGGATTAACTACTATATTATCTAATATAATTTTATTAGGCTCAGGGGGATTAGGGCAACTCGGTTACTCCGAACTAAATAACGACTGTTTGAAACTGTTGTAAGACTGCTGCTTAACTATCAATTCTTACTTCAGGTCGTTATTTGGTTGACCGCACTAAGCCGAAAACCTTAATTCTACCTGAAAACGACTATAACAATATACAATGTTAAAATAGGCAAGGATCAATTACTTTAATAGCTAAATATCAAAGTTAAATAAAGCGTCGATGTATATCCGTCATGTATACATCCAAAAATGCTAATGCCAATCCGAAAAAAGAAACATCTCTAGCTTACGGTAGTTTTTATTTTCTTTTACAAAAACTATAAAAGATTAAATAATAAAAATTACAATTGTAAAATTACATTACGTGGCCTTTAAAAAACATACTTGTATTTGGTAATTTAATAAAAACCAACACAATTTTATACTGTTTCAAAGTTGGCAGTAACAAGTACCTGAAAAATGATATTGATGACGAACGCACGCGGTCTCGGTAATTTACCTATACAATAAACAGTATCTCTCAGTTATTAAAAAAAATAGTAAGTTACAACCTAGAGTTACAGCTTTCTGGTTTTAACCTTGCTTGTCAGTGAACATTGCCCACTACCACCTCTACCACTAAATTGGTGGGGGAAGCCTGGAGATCATTGCATCGTGTGTTTGTAGCAGTCAACATCGCTGTACACTCCAGAGAAAAGTTCGTGCAATGCAGTTTCAATCTAAAATTAAAGCAGGGAAGCCTGAGCGCGTTTCTTCTACTGAGTGTACCGAATGCTGACTGCCCATATACATTGTATACGTCTCTGTTCCTTCCTGTGCCCACCCTTTCTCGCGCCGCCCAGCTGCCACCAGCAAGGTTAAATCCGGCAAACTGTACCTAATAATAACTAAGTTACAGGTATTAAGCTGCTAGAGCAACTCATTTAGTAAAAAGCTTTAGTTACTTTGAGTATTTTTTACTTAATAAGTTACAAGCTAGGGTTACCAAATACATTTGAAAATGGAACTAAGTTACAGCTGTTTCTACTGTAAAAGGCTTTATTTTATAAAAAGTTATTCACGGTGAAAAGTAATTTTCATGTTCCTTTAAGTAATAGTAAGTTATTTGTTACTAAATATGCAGATGAAAGTATTACAGGTGTTTCTTCTGAAAAAACAACTTTAATTAAAATAACTAGTAACAGCCCCGTTGTGGTCATTCCTTAGGACTCGCTTAAATATGGAAATAAATTAACACAGTAATGGTGATTAGCACTTCAACAAATTCAGTTCAAAAATACGATAAAATCCATCAAAATTTTTCCACCTTGAAGCTTGAAGAAACAGCTACAGCTTATGTTTCTGGGAACAACTCATATTGAGTTAATTTTATACATATTTGCAATTTACATTCTACAATGATGATTTTTTTTTAAACTAAAAATGGTTACTGGTTTGAACACATGGTCTGACACCATTTTGAGTTGATCTTTTCAGCGCAATCATGCAGTCGGTCGAGTCTGGCCAGACAGATATTCGATTCTTAGTTTCGTACGTGCCTTTTAATGAGGTATTTATAGTATAAGACATTTGTTAACTCTCTCATACCACTTGTTTGTTGTATTTCCTGTTGCATTCTGCCTTAAATCGAGGTATTTATATGTATACAACTGTGGATGCGCTTTTAATCACCTTTTATTTTTTTTGTGTTTTATTAGTTTTTTGCACAGTTATGTTCTCGAATAAAATTATATGAACTTAAGTTTGTTGTTATATGTATGTGATGCAATTCTTTTTAAATCACATTAAGATTATACCTGTTGTTTCAAGTGTATGGTTGTTTATTATCAATTTTAAGATAAGGCTAGTGATTCAATTAAAAACAAAAAAATGTAACAGATACTCTCTCTTACCTTTATCATACAACTCCATGGATTATAAAGGGTGTCTAAAAAATATTTTCGCATATTTTACCCACTTATAAATCTCATCAATACAAACAAAAGTCGTAATAAACATGGGTTCGAAAATAAACCGTTTTGAGGATACAGTCAAGTTATTTACGCAGAGTAGGAGTGCAGAATCGTATTTATCACGTCTGCTATGGAAGTGGATGAAACAACATTTGTTTGAGTTTCTGTAAGTGTCAATATTGTTATTGTTGTTGTTGTGTAACGGTCCGCACACGCGGTGGACGGTTGCCTGGTTTTATCTCAGAGCCAGAAGTTCGTAATAATATGGGGAGACACTGTAATGGTTATAACAGGCTTTATTATATTTAAATGTTACAATAAAAGCAAAGTATGTTTGATTTTGGTGTTATAAAGAAAATAATAATGTATTCAAAATCCCGGTCGGTACGCCCCTGGATGGAATCAGTAGCTGTAGGTCGAGCGCCGCATGTGTACTCTGTATTTACATAAATAAACAAAAGTGGTTGCCACCTGGCAGTTAGTTTAAATACGTGTAACAAAATGTATTTCGAAATTATTAATCTGAACCTTCGAAGTGTTCACACTTTGATTAGAATAACTTGTGACCTGGCGCTCGTATGGGTTAATTGATTCCGCCTGGGCAACGTGTCCCAGCTGGATCAATGAACGTTTTGCTAAATCCAGATGCTGGGAAAAGTTCTTGGATTCGTAATTTCGCCGGTGAATGAATTTTAATGTTTCGTAGGATATTGTAACAATAAAACATTACTGTACGGTGAGTGCTTGAAATTGTGAGTGCATAATTTTAAAAATACGTATAATCTGGCCTGACTGACTATAACGTATTGTTAAATTAGTTCGGAAATTGTATGCCGAAGCATTTCTGAACTGGCACTTCCGTGTAACAAATTTGCATCAACATTTAACCGAAATTGGCGCATTTAAATCAAGAAATGGTGGTGGTGGTCGGCCTAGATCAGTTTCTACTCTTGAAGCGGAACTTAACATTTTAAGGAGGATTGAAGAAAATCCATATACCAGTACTAGAAGACTTTCTGCCAAAACAAATGTTAATGCTTTCTTAATTTGGAGAATGTTCCATGAGGAGCAATTGTACCCATACCGTATTCAAAGGGTACAGACTCTTGTTGTGCCTGATTATGCTGCAGGTCTGGTGTTTTGTCAATGGGCACTGACAAGAGTTGTAGAAAACGCAAACTTTGTTAATGAAGTCTTATTTACTGACAAAGCTAGTTTCACAAGAAATGGCATTTTTAATTTCCCCAAAAGCCATGTTTGGTCAGATGAAAACCCTCATGCTATTATTGAATCGAATCATCAACAATGATTTTCAATTAACATTTTTTCTTCCGAACCGTTTGACTAACCAATTCTAATGGGTTTCCCAATAAGGACGATATGTTTTTAAAATTAAATAAAATCCAAAATATTTGAGATAAAAGCAAAACTTTTTTTTTATTTTAAAGTACAGCTTAGTACAATTATGTTTTAAACAACACATCATTCAAATGTCCACCTCGGCTTCGTCTGCAGGACCGAATCCGATGAACCCAATTTTTGGTGACTGCGCAATACATCGGTTGTAATTTCATTCATGCAGCGTTCGATGTTCAATTTCAAAGCGTCTCTAGTTCGAGGTTTGTTGGCATAGACCAACGACTTCAAATATCCCCACAAAAAGAAGTCTAAAGGTGTTGTTAAATCACAACTTCTTGGAGGCCAATTAACAGTTCCATTTCTGGAGATTACAGACTCACCAAACTTTTCTTGCTATAACTCCATAGTGGCATTCGCAAAATGTGGTGTTGCACCATCTTGTTGGAAAAACGTGTCTTGCAAATCAATTTGATCCAATTTTGGCCAAAAAAAATCTGTTAATATTGATCGATAACGTTCACAATTCACTGTAACTGCATCTCCATTTTCATGTTCAAAAAAATATGGTCCAATGATGCTTCCACTCCATAAACCACACCAAACAGTAACTTTTTCCGGATGCAAAGGCTTCTTATGAATCTCTTGTGGATTATTTTCACACCAAAAACGACAATTTTGTTTGTTTGCGAAGCCGGTTAACCAGAAATGAGCTTCATCTGAAAAGATGATTTTTTTGAAAAAATCAGGTTCAATTTCAAGTTGCTCTAGAGCCCAATCAGCAAACAAACGACGCTTTTGATGGTCAAGTGGCTTCAGTTCTTGAGTCAACACAATCTTATACGGATGTAAACCCAAATCTTTTCTCAAAATACGCCAAGTTGTCATTCTTGAAAGACCAAGTTCTTGAGAACGTCGATTAATCGACAGATTTTCATCGTCTGCAACACTGGCTCTTACAGCATCAATATTCTCTTGGTTTCTTGCGTTTTGTTGTCTTATTGGTGTTGTGGTATCATGTAAAGAAAAATTCGTTTCAAATTTTTCAACGATTCGACGAATAGCAAGCACAGAAGGACGATTAAGCGGACCATAATCTTCACAAAGTTCACGTCGAGTTTGAATAAAAGAACGATTATTTTGATAAAATTTTTGGATAATAACCAAACGTTGTTGAAGCGTGTATTTTGCCATGATGAATTGTACAACTATACTAAACACAAATGACAGCTAGTGACATTTCTACCATTTTAAATATGGCTGCCATGTCATTTTAAAAACATATCGTCCCTATTGGGAAACCCAGTATCTTGACCTTTTGCGTAATGCCTTGCCACTATAGTTAGATGATGTACCCCTCATTCATAGAATGAACATGTGCTTAATGCACGATGGGGCTCCTGCACATTTTTCAAT
Source organism: Limonius californicus (assembly GCA_014611495.1). Lineage (NCBI taxonomy): Eukaryota > Metazoa > Arthropoda > Insecta > Coleoptera > Elateridae > Limonius > Limonius californicus. The sequence continues at coordinate 21,657 of JABXWE010045343.1, forward strand.
CATGGTCAGAAATGTCTAAACGAAAATTACAACGCAAGTGGATAGGGCAATGGGGGTCCAGTTGTGTGGCCACCTAGATCTCCTGACCTCAATCCGCTCGACTTTTGTATTTGGGGGTATTTAAAGTCGTTAGTTTATTCAAGCCCTGTGAATAATTTAAATGAATTGTGGGAACGAATAGATCATGCCTGCCAGACTGTTCATATAAATACAAGAATCTTTGCAAGAACATTTTAACGGAGATGCAAAGGATGTGCACCTACGTTAATTGTTTGTAATTAAGATGTTTTATTTACAAGACTATTTGTTTTAATGGGTGGGGAACTTATTGAAATATCAAACAGTATTTATTTTCTTAAAAAATGTGGTTGATTTCGGAAGCCATGTTTATTACGACCTTTTTGTTTGTATTAATGAGATCTGTTAGTGGGTAAAATATTCGAACGTATTTTTTAAACAACCTGTATATTTCTACTAACATGACCATTAGGGCACACATGTAATTGATTACAGCTTGCACAATTTTGAAAGCATATTTAATTTATTTATTTCAGTTATGGGGTGTGGTTGCTTTAATCAACAGTAGCTTAGTCACGTTTGTTTGTACGAATTTCCCACTTGCAAGTAAATTTGTAGGATTAAAAGCGCATCCATGTCGACGTGTTGGGCTTCCACCTTCTCACATAGTCGAGTGGCACAAATGTGACTTGAAAATTATCACATTTGGATCTTTGCAGTTTGGCAACAACAAAACAGGTGAGCCTATCAAGTTACATGGTTACATTTCACCTTCCTGTTTTGGTCGCCCTGGATTATGGTTTTCTAATGTCGTATGGGTCCAGTCTTGCACTTCAAGAATACGAGGTGACAATTGCGTTTCTATTTTAAATTTCTTTGGCATTCCTGATTCATGTAAACTGCAGACTAGCTAGATATTTTTTAATTTTATATTTGAAAAATTTTGGTGGAAATCAATTTAAAATGGAAATGCAAGGATGTTTAATAAACAGTTACTCCGTTGCTGCAATAGTTGGTAGTACTTGTATATTTGCATAATAAATTAAAACATGTTCATGTACTGAAATAAATAGACAACTTCACTGTAATGGTTTATTTTTTAAATTCCTAACTAGACGTACTTAACCTAGATCTACTTACAGTACGTACAGTCACTTTAACTTCTACAGTTAATCGTTTGAAAATAGAAGAAGTTATCATAGTTCTTCTATAAGAGAGTTAAAGGCACGGGTAGAAGAAAGTTCTAATAGATCTCTAACTACAAGCACTTTTATTTTTTGATTTATTTGCCATTTCGATTGGGAATCGTTTGGATTAATTTCTGTACAATGGCTTAGTTTGTTTCTGGTAGAAAACAAAATTCAGGGTTTGGTTGTGTTCAGTTGTATTTGTGATGAGAAGCATTGTTCCACCATACTGTTTACTGTGGTTCTATTTTTGAGATACACTGAAGTAAAAGTTTACTTTCTATGGGGTTTGGCAAAATGTATTGATTTCTTTATAAAAAAAATTTTAGCTAACCGTTCAATGTGGATACTACAGTAGGCTTTCTACCTTGTTCTAATCTAAATTCTAGTATGACGTTCTTTTTTTCTGGCTTTGTACTTTGCTGTATCTAATAATGCGTCGCTTTCTATTGTTCTCTCTTTCTTTCCCAGTACTTTCCAATTTTGGAACCCTATAGTTTTTCTTTTATATTAATTTTCAATTTCTATCTTCCTACATGGATTTTTTGTGAAAGTATGACTCCCTTATCTATCGGCCAAATTATGGCATTTTACAAGTAAAAGTGTATTAAATTTCATTAAGTAATAGAGATTGGATCAAATATTTAAAATTAAAGACTTATTGTCCCGTATCTTAAAAACCAATGTAGGTTCACGCATATTGGAAGTGTTTGTTGTATTTTTAATGAAGAATTCGCTCTTGAGAACTCCTTTTTGCAAGACATCCTCAGCACTACAGTCTGAACAACATAGCTGAAATCCTAACCCGGATTGTTCACACGCAAAGTGGCTTAATTGGGGATGGAGCTCATTGTAAGCTTAAACTCCGCGCTTGCAATATCGGTATAGTCCGAGAAATAGTAGTAGCCTGTGAATTTTAACCATTGTGTTTGAACTACAGCCACCACACCAAAAGAAAGTTTGTATCGCCGAATGTACTACTAGGTCTGTGATGTTGATCTGTACTACAGTGCTAGTAATTTTTTTAAAAAGGACTTATAGTAGGTAGTAACAGACCATTGGCCTAAACGTAGAAGAAGAAGGACTTGTTAAATTTTTAATGTATTTAATGTAATGAGTTTAATTTGTATGTTTTGACAATATGTAAATTATTTATCAAAGGGTATTTATGTAAGAATATATTGTTAACTGAATTTTTGATTAGTAATTATAAAGAGCTTGGAAGTTGCATAAACCAGACATACATCACCTATATTCGAAATAGTGTTTAAGGAGTTCTATAACAAATGGTAATTTATAATATGTTCAACACAAATATAAGCATTTATTTTTTAAAACAATTTATACAGTTTCGTTACTTTCTGGTTTCTTAAATAATG
>JABXWE010045345.1:0-11937 GCA_014611495.1 Limonius californicus
CTGTCTCATTCACATAGGAAATAGCAGTATTTTGTATACCCCAACTGAAACCCAAGAAGAAGCGCTATCACTTTTAGGTCTCCACAGATTGACCACTCATATAGTCATTATACCGGATGTGTTCTAGGATATATCGCATATTATTGTATAATTCCTTAATGCGAACGGCATGAACTATAGGTACAGAGGCGTATTTATTGCCGTTGTGAAGCAAAACTACTTTTAAGCTCAGTTTTGAAGAATATATAAATAGGCGCCAATTGCTTGGTTTATGTTTCTGTCCTAATATGTGAAATAAGTTGTCAACAGCCGTGCAATATACCAAGGTCCCTTCTCGAGCGAAACAATGTGTAAGTCCTTTTTGACGTTTTCGGAAGTGAGTTATATGTATGTCACTTTCCAGGAGATTCCATCCTTTTAATCTCGATGTTAGAAGTTCTGACTGTGATTTTGCTTGTTTTAAATCTCGAACTAAATCATTCAGTTCAGCTTGTGAAATCAGATGTGGTTCTGTCGATCATTCTGGTGATCGAAATAGTGAATCATTGCCGATATCCTGTGCGAATTGCATATCATCAGTTGGAACACCGGTGCTTTCAGGTTCTTCTTCGTCTAAATTCTAAGATTTTGGTGAATTTGGGATAGGAAGATCTTCACTATGTTCGACGGATCGCAAAGCTGATGGTAAATTGGAATACTGCACGGTATGCTTGGACTTCGGTCAGATGCCCAGCATGTTAGTGAGGCAACAGTAATAATCTGTGGCATGGTCTTTCTGTTCTCTCCACACCCTTGGTACTGCAAAGCGCATTTTACGTTTTATACCTTTCAACCAACCTATTAACAATGCTACACAAATGTTGCAACATATGTTAGGAGCCCATGACTTACCTTGATCTCCTACTTTAACCCCGAAATAAAGTTCGTTAGCTCTTGGTACAAGTGGGGTGAAAGTATGTTTTGCGATTTAAAAGTTAGTTCCCCACACACATAACAAAAACTGTTGACATTATTTACACACTGCCTAGGCATTGTCCTTGATAGTTAATTCACAGTCAATCAGAGTACAGTAATAAACATAAATCAAGCATGTAGAACACAAACACGTTAGTAACGACGTTTCGCGGCACGACATAGGAAATGCAGTAATGTCATACGCCGGTAAATGCTTACTCATGCACAATATCTGATTTGCTGCGTACTTTTTGCATGTAATAGCCAGGAATGAACTTGTCTTAACACGGTATATTCGTCACTGCTGATACATTACACATAGTGGGGCAATATGCGAAATATGCGTATGTAGCATACTGGCAAAATATAAATGCTTGTTACTAAAAATTCGTGGGTGATAGCCAAATTCTGTTTTTAAATTCGTTTTTAGGGTGTCAAAATATATCCGAAACACCTAAAAATTTCCATGTCACAAAATGTGTTTTAACAGTGTAATTACCTAGTGTAAGAAACTTAACGTCTAAAAGTCAAAGACAGAAAAGTAAACAATGGAAAAGCACTCGTTCAAGATATGGAAGCAAAAAACGCCTGGAGAAGAAAATAGAAAAGTTTTTTAATCAAAATTCTTCCCCTTCAACCGGCAACGAAGAAGACATAAGCCTGCAAATTAATGAGCATGATCTATTTGCACCAACTAGGCATCAACTGATTAATGTTCAGATTCATATAGTACTGCCAGAACAAGAAATATCTCTTTAAGAGTCATCAAAGAATACCATTGGACGGCAGAAGCAATAGATAGAAACAGCTGCTATCGAAAATTGAAAAAAGCGAAGAGATAAATTGATGATTTAAAAAGAATACTAGTGAAATTTTTGGTAAGTTTTCCTAAAAAATCTATCATAAATAAATGGTACTTAGTATTTTTCGTTGCTAGTATGTAAATTAAGTGGAGTGTGATGTACTTCTGTGTATAAATTTGCATCTATTAGAGTCTATTGAACTTTCGCTAATAGCTTGCAGTAATTGCACATGAAGCCAACTCAGCTTTCCTATAGTTGGTATGTAAGCACTTAGTTAAGTCATTGCACTATTAGGTTAAATAGCAAGTAAGATAATTTTATAAAGTGTATGTATGTGTAAAAACTAAAGAATTCAATTGCGAGCGTTCCTATAAGGAACATGACTTCCGAATAACCAATAAACACTTATGTATACCGATGCGTGTTTAATTTGGTTACTACATGGCGATCCTGCTAGTCCTGCTAGTTCATGTTATTAGTGAAATATGTTAAGAAATAAGTGGGAAACGAGTATATCAGCATGGGGAAAACTCAATCAAAAGAAGAGGTTATTATAGCTCAGGCGGGAAACAGTGGTGGCGTTTCGGCTGAAGGAAAAAACGGACTTTCAATAATTCAAGTGATGGAAATTGTAGCTGTTACCTTAGTGGTTGTTGGAGTATTTTGGTGTTGCGTAAGAAGAGTGAAACAGTCATTGGAACGGAAAATACGCAGGGAAATTGTTAGGAGTCAAGACCTTGCCAACCTTAACTAAACAGTTTGGAGCGGAAATCGGAGACTGGTTGTACCACACCGGAACCAGCAACGAGGGAACGTTCTAGTGTCGTAAATCGGCTAGAGCGCACCGATGGACAAAAGCGTGGCGTGGAAGTCATCCCCAGAACTGGAGTCGTCCCGTTCTCAGCCCAGCATCAATAGCGGCATATTTTAACGTAATTACATAAGTACATTTAAATTTTAGTTATTTCTCCGTATGTCTAATGAAGGCTGATTTTGCTGAATTATTAAGGGTAGTCAAGTTATTTCAAACTAATATTAGGAAAGAAAGTAAAGAACGCAGAGAATCTTTTGAAAGGGTAAATAAGTAAATATGGGTGAAAAATTCGATTTGAAAACGGCTGCTTCATTGTTACCGAACATGGATGCTAGTGAAGATGTCACTAAGCAACTGCTTGATGGTATCGAGCTGTACAATGAAATGTTGGATAATAATGGAAAAGCCATGCTTGTGAAGTATGTATTGAAAGTAAAGTTAAATTCTAATGCAAAATTACGTCTCGAGAGCACTTACAATTCAGTTGAGGATTTAGTTAAAGATATGAAAAGTCATTTACTTACTAAAAAGTCTGCGGCAGCTTTAGCCACCCAATTGTTTAGCATAAAACAAGATAATAAAAGTATATCTGATTTTGGCAAACATATAGAGCGACTTATGCTTGAACTAACTTTATCTCAGGCAGAAGATGTAAAGACTGTTAACACCCTAAGATCTGTCAATGAAAAATTAGCTATAAATGCATTCACAAATGGTTTGCGAAATCACGACATCCGAACTATAGTTAAAGCTAGGAACTACGACAGATTAAAAGATGCTATATCTGGGGCTCTAGATGAGGAAACAATAAAATCGTCTAGTTCTACTTCAACTTCTCTTTTCCATATGCGAGGGTCTCGCTCACGCAACCCTCATTATTATAACAAAACAGAAGATCGAGGAAGATTTCAAAATAATCATAATTTTGATAGATATAATCAAAGAGGTGGAAATGTTCATAATTTATCTAACAATACTCGTAATAACTATGGTCAATCTCGTATAAATAATCAATTTAATAATAACAACAACAATGGTCAACGAGCTCGAGGTCGAGGAAGTTCAAGTTCATTCCGCCGACCCACAGGTAATCAAAACAGGTGTAATCGTAATAATAGTAGTAGAGTATACTGTGCTACTGAAAATGCTGAAAGTGCAGTATCAAATAACGAGGAACAAGAAGGTATGTTTTTTCGTGCCTAATGCAATAAAACAACGCAAAAATTTTGGTATGAATGGTTTGAATTTTGTACGTGTTATGTACGACGGTAGAGAGATTTTATTTTTGTGTGATACAGGTGCTACTATTAGTTGTTTTTTCTCAAAATATTTAAAATACCATGACGTTATTAATAAATCTAATAAAATAAAAATTAAAGGAATCACAGGTTCTACAATGTCTGCGGGTTCAGCGAATATTTCATTTTCTGTAAACAATGAATGCTTGTCTCATGAGTTTTCTATAATCGACAGTTTTGATAATAGTATACACGGTGTTCTAGGTTCAGATTTCTTTCATACATTTAGTGCGACTATCAACTACGAAACATTTTTGTTTTCATTTTGGAATAACGATAAGAAAATTTTTGTTCCGTTAGAATCTAAAAATGATTTTTACACAATTATTCCACCTAGATGTGAAATAATTCATATGTGTTATGTTAGCTCAGGTAATCAATGTGTTGTTATGAACGAAGAAGTTTGCGAGGGAGTTATGACAGCTTGCACTTTAGCTAAACCTGTAAATCATAAAATTCCAGTTAGATTTGTAAACGTTACTGAAAGAGAAATTAAGTTAAGAAATTTTCAACCGAAGGTAGAGGATATTTCCGCATACAAAATTTGTGATTTTGGCAAAAATAAAATTTCAGTTGATCGGGTAGAAAACATAAACGTGCTTAAAATTTGAATATATATTAATCATTTAGGTTTTTTTTTGTCAGTTTGGAAGTTCGAATTGTCCCATTATGTGAAAAATGCTGGGTCTGACGGGAAAAAAGAATCTAAATAATTAAATATCTCGGTTCAAACTTGAAAAGATCTAATACAAATCATGCACCTTCTACATATATACCACTTTTTCTTTTAAACGAAAGTTTATATCGAAAAACTGTATTGTTTGAAAAAGTATCGTAAATGTTTTTAGAAGGTGCTGATGCATTAATTATATTTTTTACATGAAAATGAAACAAAATATGAAATTAAATGTAAGAGAAGTGAACTTTCGATCGTCCATTCGGCCACTGCCTAGCTCGCGTGCCACTCCGCCCAAACATCTTGCACCTCATTTATCTCCATAGCCTCAGTTTCGCGATCTTGTCGTGCAATTATTTGGAGTTAAAAATAAAAAAGTACTGGTATGTAGATACAGGGTGATTTAGAAGGTGTGGCTCAAACTTTAAGGTGCAATTGGTGATGTTAAAGTAAGTAAAAAGTGCCAGTAAACTCATGTTCAATTCACAGTTGTTTTCTAGTTATAACTACATTTTTATTTTTTATAATCAACATATACAATCACAAGAAAAATTAAAAATAATCACAAATGTTCAAAATGTCCACCATGTACTTGTATACAAAATTGACAACTCCGATGCAGGGAATCTCGAACATTCGTCAACTGTTGAGGATCTCTTCGAACATCCGCAACAGATTCATTTATTCTATTAACTAAGTCAACCCCGTTACATAAACTTTTTCTTTTAATGCACCCCACAAGTAAAAATCTTGTGGAGTAATATCAGGCGAATGAGCCGGCCATGCTACTGCACTTCTTCTTCCAATCCAGCGTTGGGGGAAGTTATGATTTAGCCAATCTCTAACCTGCCGTAAATTGTGCAACGGTGCCCCGTCATCCTAATACGACATTGACCTTCGCACATTAAGAGGCACATCTTCTAATAGCTCCGACAAGGTATTATCTAAGAAGTCTAAATACATGGCACCATTAAACCGATGTGGTTATACACAAGGGCCGATAACATGATCGGTTACAATACCGTCCCAAATGTTAACACGGAAGCGTTATTGAAAAGCAGTTGTGAATGTAGAATGAGGGTTTTCGAAATCCCAGTGATGCATATTATGCCAGATGTTTATACCATTCCGTGTGGACTGCGATTCATCCGTCCAGAGAATTTGACTTAAATTCTGGATTGCTCGCGATGACATCTACCAACCATACAAAACTGTAGGCGCCTCAAATTATCACCATCATGTAGATTTTTTATAGATTGTATATTTTAGGGATATAAGTTTCTGTTTAATGTACGCCAAACTGTCAACTGGGTAATACTTAATTGCCTAGAAATTCTTCTAGTACTCGTTGATGGGTTGTGCTGGACTGCGTCAATAATGTCAGCATTGTTGTCCACCTTATTTATTCCAGCATGATGAGGTGGTCTAACCATACCTGTTTCACACAAATTTCGGTGCACCGTTCAAATGTTCGATGGTCAGGTTATCGCCGGTGAGGATACCTTCTCCGATATTCTACCACAGTAGCACGAGCATCCCCGCTGCAATAGCCGTTTGCAAAATTCATTTCTGCATATTCACGTACAGAAAACGGTTCCATCATTACCACACTAACAAAACAACAATAATTCAAGTTTGAAACACCTTCGGCCATAACAAATTAGCACTTGCTTCACTTATTTCCTATTATGATTTGGTTTAACAGAACAATGATGAAAACAAAGAAATCCTCTGCAACTAGATAACGGTTGGAAATAAAACATGGACTTATTATTATTTGTTGCTTCCCACATCACACTCTTAAGTTTGGACCACACATTTTGAGTCACCATATATATTATTTTTTATTTACTAGCTTACTTTGAGATTTATTTTTATTCCCCTCATAAAAATCTGAACACTATCCACAATTACATATTGAAGCCACTTCATTCTATGATTTGTCATTACTTAGTGATTTTCCTAACTATCTCAATTCCATAAAATACGTACAATCTTAAAGCTGAAATAGATAGTATTCCTGACGTCAAGACACTTCAAATTTAGCTATTGCAGATTACAGGGGACACGCACCACAGGCTTTATTATAGGTTATCAGTTTCTTGATTCCTGATGGAGGAATGTAGAATATTCAAACTTATTGAGCATATGACAAGATATTATTTCTGTCCGGTTTAAACAGCAAATATTAAGTCCGAAACACATAGGAATAGGAATTTCGGTACGTCAAGAAACGAGATCAAAGAAATTACTAGAATTGTTACATTCTTGTGGCCATTCTGTTTCATATAAATATGTATTGTCTACCTAGCTGGTAGCATATACATGAAAGACTGTTAATCTTTAAGCTAAGAATCTAAACATGTCTATTGCCGTAGCCTTAGGGAAATGAATACCAGCAACCATTGGATTCAAACTTCTCTAAATTTTGTATTATTTGAATACCAATTCCGAATTGAACTTTATGGTTCTGGTTCGTTTGCCCCATATAATTTGAATCATTGTGTTAGTGTTGTGCGGTCTGATTGCTTGCACTGGGTTTTGTAAATTGCTCGGAGTTTTATATTTTATTTGAGCGTGTTAGGGTCGACCTTACGGGGGGCGAATAAAAACTACTTAATTTTCAAATTTTAAATACGGTTCAGCGCTTCTGCATTACATGTATGTAGTTCCTGGGTAAACAAACAGCGGATGCGATCAGACTCGGTGGCGGCGACAGGCAGGTGACATGCAACAGATAATAAAACACAGACTTACTGATCTGTCAATAAATGTTGGGCAGTTGTACTCACCGGGGGTCCTCCAGCCCCTGCCCCTGGATTGGGACTCGAACAGGATACGGATGTTCATCTGCCGGCTACTGCTGTGACCGCAGTCATTCGTAGTCATACAGTAATAGCCATTTGTGAGCGTACATTAAGCGCCATTTGTAGGCGTACAGTAAGTGCCATTTGTAGGCGTACAGTAATTACAATCATTATGCATATCTTCTGGTGCGCTAATCCTCCAGAGGGATCCAGGCCATGGACTAAGTCCACAGCCAGTCTCTCTGTTATTCACAGGAGTCACGGGGGGGAGGGGGGCGTGCCCCTCAGCCCCACATGCGAAGGGGAGAGTATCTTTAGTGTCCACAGCCCCGTGTAAAAATCAGTCGATGCCCTCCTGGCATCAGTAATAATAACTCCCGGACAGGTGCATTAACGATGCAACCTCTGCGACTGATTACCTCCCAAATGATTGAAAAGGGAATAATGATTAATCATGCCACACACATTATCTACTCATATAGCTACTTATATTCACTACGCTACTGTTTCCAACAACTACTTACATAGACACACCAATCTTGTATAACAACCATAATAGCATCCAATGCTTGTGAATCACATATAATAAGTAGATAATACGTAACCCTTTTGGTAAACACATATGACACTTCATGGTATATACACCATGTATAATACCAAGTAGATAATACGCAACCATTCGGGTAAACACATATAACACCTCAAGGACGCCACTGCTTATGTTAGCTGATATTGCAATTGCAGCCCATCTTTATATATAAACACATAGGTCGTCACCCTAATAGCGCACCTTGCCTCAGCTTAGAGGATAAACTCATCGCAATCAGTTAGTAGGTTCGCAAACGCTATTAATTAGTTATTACGCCAAAGACATGCACGCTTAGCCCAACTAGCTACCCCACTGCCTATTTCAGACTGCCGTATTTGCCCTTCTTAAGGTTCCACCGCCTCATGTTTTTCGGCCTGCACGACCTTTCCTTCGAACCCTTATAATTATTTTCAGCTGTTATAGATTTAAGTAATATTCATAGCAGGCAAAAACCATTGCCTAACAAGCGAAATTATAGAAATTACGAAAATTTTTCCGTTCGATGATCATATCAAGGCAGATGTGATGCTGCAGTAATTGCTCATAATATTCAGACCATTTTATAAGAAACTGTTGTAGACGAACAAGATCAACTGCTTCCAAATTTGGAACAGTATACAAATTTCGACAAACGAGATCCACCGGTAATACCGTAAAAAACATCCTCTACAGTCAATTTGTAAGCACGCAAGCCACCAAATACGGAAGCAATAAGAAGAACAGGGCAATTGAAGCATTTGAAAATTTAACAGAACTTGAAGTAAGTCCCTGTGGCATATTCGTTTACAGGAATGCCCATTTTTAGCGGCTTCTTCGGATGATTTAGTGGGCGATAACGCAATTTTATAAGTAAAATGTCATTCTTAGTATGGTTTCACCAATGGAGGGAGTGTTAAACCAAAAAAGAAAGAGAAATGATACCAACTTTTTTTAAATAGAGTACCTTGTGTATTTTAAAATATGTCGAAAGAACTCTTTTTGAGAGTTCAGTGATATTAGGTTTGATGCCTTTATTTTTAATAATTCTAGAATTATTACAACAAGAATGTTCCGTCATTTCTTTTATTACGCAGCAATACATGACAACACACTAATAAAGAAAAACAAACATCACTTGAGAATATGCTCAAAATGACCACCATTTACTTCTTGGCGAGAACCAAGTCTATGAACAAACTCTTCAGTTACAAGTTACTCTGCAGGAAATTTGGTTTCACCAACATTTCTATTTCTTTCAAATTATTACGTTCGGCATAAACTAAATAAACTAAAAGAAATGCAATGGATTCGAATCCGGAGAACCAGCGGGCCATTCAATAAAACCCTTGCACCCTATCCAACTATTTATTGTTATTATGGAAATATTTGGTTTAAAAAATGCCGAACATTTAGAGCGTAATGGGGAGATGTTTTGTTCTGTTGAAACCAACCATTATTAGGTAATTCCCCTTCTTCATCAAGTGTAGGAACAGTGTGATTTCCTAGAAGTCCTAAATACTTCTGACGTAATAATCAACCATCAACACAACACGAACGAAATTTGACAAGTTTACAAAACTATTTACGCTTCTCACATTCTTTTGTTTTCATGAGCTGCTATATAACAACTACGAAAAATTATTGTTCAATGTGTCTAGAATAATTAAAAATAAATTAAATAGAAAGGTATTCAACATTATATCACTGAACTGCCAAAAAAGAGTTGTTTCGATATATTAAGAAAGTACAGGGTATTCCATTTATAATAAAAAGTTTACATCATTTACGCCCGAACCGGAAGTTCTTTAATCCGCTAATGCCTTCCTTGCATCCGTGATATATAGGAATTTTGTCGAAATCGCGGTGATCCCAGTAGAGATATTTGCATTTTGCCGCACTTTTTACCAGTACTCTATGTTTAAAAAAACGAGGAAAGCTGTTCGCCTAAAATAATAAATAAATCATAATTATGTGGTATTAATATTATATCTTCTATGTCTATATTACAAACAGACTCTACCATCGCTTTGAATATGATAAGTAACTCGGCGACCACACATGAAGATTTCCGCCAAAATCTCCATTTTTTTCACATGTATACTCCCCATACTGTAAGTAAAAATAGTGAATTGGAGGTTTGCGAAAAAGTTATTGTCTAGCTTTCTACAAAATCGTCTTATGCTAGTTACTATTAGCTGAACGTCAAACTGTAATCAAGAAGTACTTCTTTTCAGTACTGGTTCGCATTTCAATACTCAAACAGTGTTACTTAACACTGTTAGACAGCGGACACATGATATCAAACTTCCTTCATTCTGTTATGGAAGATCTATTTTATATGTAATAGGTTAAGGCAAGCATTTCTATTAATTTAGTTAAGTAACTGAAAGTGTTATCACTGGATGATTACTTTGCATGTCATCTTTTCATTTAAAGAATTTACTTAATACTAAGTAGCAAATTGTAAATAGTTAGTCGATGATAATAAAAAAAAATACTCAAACAAACCAAGCGCTTATCGGATTACCCTGTGATCCGTAATTGACGAGGCTCAATATTTTTGGCTAATTTGGATCTTGTAAGATATGTTGCCTAAATTTATGGAATTTCTTAGTACAATTTTCAATAGCAATAACCAAATTACAAAGACGCTAAACAAGTTGAAAGTGTGATTAATCAAAGTTTAACATCAGAATAACTTTGTCCACCTTGCTAAAGACCGGGTTTTCAAAAACCCAATTATTTTATCATTTATAGGCTAAAACGCATTTTTTATAAAAGAGCCTCACATATGTCTAATATCAAAAATGTTGAAAATTTATTTATTTACCCGGAACCAGAAAGCATTCCATAATTCATTTATGAACTGAGAATGGACCTAGCTTCCACCGTTTAGTAGAAATTTGGTTTCTAAGTTGTTATTTTTGTGATCAAACGTCTCCTGTTAAATGCACTTTTTTACATATTCAATTTTGGGAACGCTACATTCTGGATTGTTACATTATAAGCTACTTCGTAAAAATTATGATTAATTTGCGCTACAAGCTACTTATTTTTTAAAGCAACAGCTACTTTTTCACTATTCTTCAGACGAAATTAATTGAAGTTCAGTCTTATCTGTAATATATTTTTTGTGCAATTTTAATTATTATATTAATCAAGAAACAAACCAATAAGGATAATTTAACAACTCTCGCAGCCGTATTCGCATAATGTAAAAGCGCTACCGCGTTAAGATGTAGCACACTAAACACAATGATGAAATTTTACCTATGAACCTAAATTTTAGTACTAGGGCCTCTCGGCTTTCCATTATCCTTGTCTTATTAAAAGTTTCAGATAAAAATGTAGTATTAATGAAATTTCTTTAACGAAATAGTAGCTTCGCGATTTTCCTCGGAGAGTACTATTTTCTTGTGGTCCTTTATCACTACAAGTAATTTGTTGTTTCAAGTGGTGTGCTACCTTAAAATGCTAGAAAAAAAGAGGTAGCCATCAAATTAAAATATAATTAAACAAAATACGTAAAACAACCGAAATTACTGTTGAGTACTGTATAAACAGCGAGTGGGATATCGTAACGCCAACGGGTGCTCGGCGTCAGTCGCTGCTTATCGGATGTCGTCGGTATAGAAGATCAATATTAATTTTCAATATATAACAATATTTCAGAATCTCTAGTTACACAAATTATTTTTCAAGCTAATAATATTCATACAAACTAAGTTTCTCACTTCTTAAACTATGCTTAGTTCTTACATTATAAATAGACAATTCATTTCTATTGATTGAAGCACATAACCAGTATCATCGATGCTAATCCGTAGAATGGGTCACAAAGGTTAACCGAATTGAAGCATAGAAAGTTATTTCTTCGGTTATAATTTCGGATAACCAGATATTATTCAAAAATTAATATTCAAAATCTGGTACCTAATGGTTAGCTATATATACAGTGGTGTGAAAAAGTTCAGAATCACAGAATATAATTATTTCTGGAAGTTTAGCTACATTTTT
>JABXWE010045346.1:0-18303 GCA_014611495.1 Limonius californicus
CCGGGGTTTTTTGTCCGGGGGTTTTCTATCCGGCTACGATTTGGCGGAAGGCTAAAAGTTAATAGACATTGCAAGAGAACGAGCTGGTGGAATACAGAAATACAGGAAGAAGTGAAAAGAAAGAAAAAAGCATGGAAACAATATAACAGTCAATATAACACAAAGTCGGAACACGATAGAACAGAATATTACAAATATAGGAAAAACGTGAAAGAAATGATAAGGGAAGCAAAAAAGAAGAGCTAGAAAGACTTTGACGACGAAATGGAACAAAGCTATAAAGTAAATAATAGGAGTTTCTGGAATAAAATAAGAGCTTTAAGGGGCGGGAAAAGAAAAGAGATAAAGGGCATAAGAGATGAGAATAACTATATAAGGACAAACTTAGAGGAAATTCTAGACACGTGGAGGAAATATTACAAAAATAATTACGATAACGATGAAGAGGAACGAGCAATAGGGACGATGGGTAATCAAAACGTGATGGAGGACAATAGTAACCAGACAGAAGAAATAAGCATAGATGAAATAGAAGAGGTACTAAGGAAAATTCGGACAGGAAAAGCTAGTGGTGCAGACAATATAGATCTAGAGATGGTAAAATGGCTAGGCAAAGAAGGGAAAAAATGGTTGTTGGAAATAATGAAAGAAGCATGGAGAACGAATTTAATACCGAAAGATTCGGAAGAAAATTGAATGGTACCAATTCATAAAAAGGGGATGAATTCGAATGCGAGAATTATAGAAATATATGCCTGTCCCCAGTTGCATTCAAACTATATACAAGAATTGTAGAAGGCAGACTAAAGAAGGAAATAGAGGGAAAATTGGAAGAGGAGCAATCAGCTTTTAGACGAGAGAGACAAACTATGGATAATATATTTATACTGAGAAATCTAATAGAGAAAAGAAACGAACAAGGAAAAGAACTATATATTATGCTCATAGACCTCTAAGCGGCTTTTGACTCAATCAACCGAGATACCATATGGAAAGTTATGGAAGAGCTTGAAATAACCGAAAAAATTATAGAAGTAACCAAAAGTACATACAACAGGGGAAAGAAAAAGTACAAATGGGTGGAAAAAGATCAAAAGAGTTCTACATAAACAAGGGAATTAAGCAAGGAGATAGTCTTAGCCCGACGCTATGCATATTAATAATGGACAAAATAATGAAAAATACTAAGAAAAGGACTAAACACCTCCAGGTAACGATAGGATACACAAATATGCTTCCAGTGAAAATGGAAGGACTGCTATACGCTGATGATATAATATTAATGGCGGATACACAGAATAAAATGCAGTCCCTACTAAACATTTGGGTAGAAGAGATAGAAAAAATGAACATGAAAATTAACATCAACAAATGTAAATGTATAAAGATAGACAAACAGGAGGAAAATATAAGAAATAGAGACTCGATCAAATGTAAAGAAGAACAAATAAAGATGGTGTCAACTTGCGAGTATCTAGGAGTGATGTTCAAAAACAATGGGAAAATAGACCTAGAAATAGCGAACAGGGCAACGAAGGCGACAAAAATATATTACAGCCTAAACAACACAATATTCGGTAAGGGAGAAATAGGCCAAAAGACTAAGCTTCAGGTTTACAACTCAATCACCATACCAACGATACTATACGGCAGCGAAGCATGGGTGACAAACAAAAAGCATGAGAGCACAATTAATGCAGCAGAAATGAAACAATTAAGAAGAATTGCGGGAAAGACAAAAATGGACCGACTGAGAAGTGACTACATTAGAGGAGAACTAAAGCAGGAATCGATAGAGTTAAAAATCAAAAAGAGGATACTAAACTGGTACGGGCACATAATTAGAATGAAGCAGACCAGGCTGGTAAAACGGCAAAAAGACACGGGAAAAGAAGAAAGGGAAGGCCGAGGAAAACGTGGTTGGGACAGATAGAGGAGATAGGGAGAGAGAGAAGTAAGACGCTACAGCAAATGAAGAAGATGGCCGCAGACCGGAAGAACTGGAAGAAATGGATAAATGAAGATTAAGAAGTAACACCTCCGACGCTCCGAAGGGGCATAAGGAGGAAATGAGAAGAAGAAGAAGAATCCATAGTTACGGGGTTTTTTTAACTAAATTACGTAAGCACAATCGAAAAATTAAACAAACTAATGTTGTGATATATAAAACGTTAATTTTAATACAATATTTAAATAAATCTAAGCTAACAAGTGTTAATAAATAAGAATAAAATAGATATCCTTAAAACAACGGTTAATTTTCAATTTCTGTCACCTGACACTTTTTCCCGTTTTATGATTTATGAACCCATTGTTACGAGGTTTCTTTTACTAAACTACGTAGGCACAATCCAAAAATGAAACAACTAATCTTGCCATAAGTAAAACGCGGATATTATAACATATTCAAACAAAACTAGATGAACTCGTGCGCTATACAAAGGAAACTTAAAGCTGCAAACATAAAAATTCATTTCCTCTAAATATCACGATATCTATACCGTAAGTGCAAAATAATGAACCCAACCGTAAAATGGAACTTGCATCCTCAAAATAGTTAGACATGAAGTTAATTTAAAATTTCTGTCACTTGACACTTCCTCCCGTTTTATACTTCTTGAATCCGTAGTTACGGGGTTTCTTGCCGTAAGTAAAACGCTAATTTTGTAAAACATTTAAATAAAACTAGCTGAACTCGTGGGCTACACAAACGAAACTTAAAGATGCAAACTTTAAACTAAAATCAGTTTACGCTAATTTTCTTTATTGTGAGTACAAAATAATTAACCTAACCTTAAAATTTACAGTCTCAGAATCGTTTGACATATATGTAGTTAATTTCAAATTTCTATCATCTGATACTTCCTCCGTATTATAAATTTTAAACTCATACTTACTTATAGGTTTCTTTTACAATGTTACATAACACAATCTAAAAATTAAACACTAGGTGAACTAAGCAAGGGGCCTCGGTGGAGTAGTGCGGACACGCGCTGCCACTCGAGGTCACAACGAAATGTGGCTCAACCGGCCGCGGGGTCGAACCTCGGCTGAGGCGACCGTATTTCGCTTAGTTAAGTTTAGGGCGCATGAATGTTTAGTGAGTAAGGGACGCCCAGCTCCCCCTGAAGTAATGCGAAAGCGGTTCCGGGGGGGGGGCGGTAGTATGAATGAGTGAGAAAATAAAAAAAGGTGAACTAAGCAAGAGAAATATAAAACAGAAAACATTAAATTAAAATAAGTTTTCTCATACTTAGACAGCTCAAAGTCTTAAGTGCAAAATAATAAACTCGTCCTTAAAATAGAACTTACATTTTCAGAATCATCAGACATATATAATTAGTTTCATATTTCTGTCACTTGATGCTTGCTCCCGTTTTGTAATATTTAACGCATACGCATGGCGTTTCTTCTAGTTAATTTTAACACATTCCAAAAACGAAAGATATGAAGCGGTCAACGCTAACTTCATAAAATATTTGAAATAGAACTGGTTGAATCTGTGGGCTACTTCCCACGCTACGTTTGGTAGTTTCTTTAAATAAATAAACAAGCTGAGGGAAGCAGCAATATGTCTACTTAACCAAATACCGTTCCGTCAAGACAATTCGTTGGCTTTGTAACGGAATATACTGCATACTTCTGCAGTTTTTTTTATTACTTCATTCTCTTTTTTGTCGTATTCTTTTTACTGCGCCTTGTATTGCTCATATTTATACACTTCTGTTTTATTAGGATAGCGATTAATCATTTTATGAAATATAAAAATTTTCAATTTTCAGATATTGAAATGTATGTGTTACGGAATAAAAAAGAATAAAAAGATTCTAACAAATATGAGGCAAAAAATACCATTTATTACAAATTAGTAAAGTAAAACGCGCATGGAAAATGTTTTTGCGAGAATATCCGAAGGTTCGGCTGCCACTTTAACCCTATTAAAGATAGCAAGAACCGTGGCACACTAACGCAAGAGGACCGACGTTTCAGGTAGTCTCCGAGGTACCGGGATAGCAGCGTGTAAGCGTAGATTTTCGTTCACCCATTCTACTGGTTGCCGGGCAGATCGTTGGATATATTTGAATACTGTATGACCAGTACTCGCATTTGCACGCTAAGCTGCTTCCATACAAATTAGCAGATTGATTGTATTTTTTAAGGAATGTTGATGGTTTTAACACATTTTTCAGAAACAAGTGCGAAAAATAGGAATCGTAAAATATTTTGATTTATTACATAACACTGTTAATGTTAATATCTTAATGGCCTCAATTTAAAACTAGCGACTTTAAAATCTAGCTTATATTTGTTATTGTTTAGTATTTTTATTAGTTAAAGCTGCTTTAAATTCTAGCTGATATTTGTTATTGTTTAGTATTTTTATTAGTTAAAGCGGCTTTAAATTCTAGCTGATGTTTGTTATTGTTTAGTATTTTTATTAGTTAAAGCGGCTTTAAATTCTAACTGATATTTGTTATTGTTTAGTATTTTTATTAGTTAAGCGTTCATCGAACTAATTAGCTCTAAAACCGTATAGGTAGTTGGTTATTTCAACGGTATTAAATCGTATTCTAATATCTAGTTAAATTTATTAATTACTAAATAGTATTTGTCCGAATGTAAGTTAGGCACCGTGTAAATATGTGTAACTGCTAGTTAATCACGTAAGCATTTATATTTTAGAGTAACTTTCGCTGCAAAGATTATTTCTACCAGACATTTTGATAATGAACTTTCGGAGCCAACCAAATCCAAAGTAATTCAAAAATGTATTGCAAGCCTGTACTTACAAAACCACTTCAGTTTTCAGCTTAAGAATAAGTTGAGACAGGTGCAACAGGTACAGAATTAATGGCTAGATTAGACTAACTTTTTATATTGACAATAGCAATGAAATTCAATGTTCCAAACATTTTTTTAATATTTCTTTTGGCAAGAGTTTGTAAAAAATAACATTTGTGTAGCCGAACAATACTCTGCAAACACACCGCAAAAAGAAGTAAACTCCTACATTTTCTAAATCATTTTGTATATTTAAAACGCCCTCGCGCTTATTACATATCTCTTTAAATCATTGAACTTTACTTTTCTGTTAAATATACCTTGCCAAAAAATTTATTTTTGCTTTACTGACTTTGAACTTGAACCTCTGAGTGTTCTGAAAATACGAGCGCACCTATAGCGCATAATAATTTTTAAATATATATAAAAGTATCATAAAATCAAACAAGAATAGATGCGGTCTGAAAAGCACACTCGGTTCTAATAGATTAAACCACACACGATCCAGAAACGTACCCGTTCTATGAATTTCCAAACCATAGGCCTCATCCTGTCACTCATCTAAATATAATCAAGGATCACAGATCAAAGCAAACACTGGTTTGCTTGTACCAGTTTATGCCTTCCGGAAGTTTATTTGTGTTGATTACTATTCATTCGTTTATCGTTAAAATTTTCGCTTTGCACAATAGTTATAAACAACACTTAATCAGCACATCGTTATGCTTTCTAAGATGATGCTGAATAATGCATTGGCTAAATTTGCAATACAATCGATTCCGCTTATAAGGAGACATGTCTGCAGACTAACTCAAAGGTGTAGCATAATTACAATAATCAGTTATAATAGATTTAAATTTGTTCTACACGTCTATCGAATTTTGTTCTCAAACTGAATAAGTGCTATACAAGGTATACCGTACAAAATCACCCACTCTTATAAAACTTTATTAAACCAATCTACTATATTCGCTTGCTTTTTTAACACAACACCCTGTATTTAAAAATATTACTTAATACAGCATATGCGGTACAAATCAAGTAGATGACGATTACCCTCAGTTTTATAATTTGCTTTTCCAAATTTCACCATTTGAGTGGGTATCCCATATACAGGGTCGCGATTAAAATGAAACCATCTCAGGGAATCATTTGAGATCGTAAATTTAAAATTATTTTATATACTTCTGAGTAAAGTAAAAAATGTTTT
Organism: Limonius californicus; assembly: GCA_014611495.1. NCBI lineage: Eukaryota > Metazoa > Arthropoda > Insecta > Coleoptera > Elateridae > Limonius > Limonius californicus. Next base: position 5,993 of record JABXWE010045346.1, read on the forward strand.
GACATTTTGTTTTGGCCACCACTGTGAATATTTTTAAACAGCAACGTAATCTGCCTGGTATATTATTAAAAAGGATATCATTTTTTTCTCTTGAATTACCTTAAACATGCATGATATGACAAAAAATATGAACACGATTGCTAGCTGGTGTTTGTTAACAACCTTTTCGCCCCACTGCTGTACATTTTTTTTTAATATACGTTTTCCCGATCAGATATACAAGAGAACTGTTCATTGTACAGTTTCACTTGTCACTGTACTGTAATCGCATTAGGACACTGAATAACTTCAATCACTAATATCTTCTTCAGATATTGAAGTATGTCCTGGGGTAGTTTGCGTTTGAATCGCTTGTAGATTAATTTTTCTCCTGTTCCATAGTGAGTGGCGCCAGGGCATTCCCCGAGTTTATCGTGGAAGGTCCTAATACATTTTTAGATAAGCTGTTCAATTGCAGGCATTTGTAGTTCTCTATGGATTTGAATGCTACGTACAAACCATGGTGACTTAGTGTTAGGCGTTTATCAAGATGAACTCCTAGGTACTTCATCCCTTGATCAGGACTATTCCATGGTACAGGTTGGTCATTTACCACTAAGTTTTTAGGGGTAGCCGGTCGTCGCAGGGTGAAAGCCTTCGCATTTTGTAAGGTTGAGGTTTACTTCCCATTTCTTGAGCCAGTCGCTTAGTTCGTTTAAGTTTTCTAGGAGTTGTTGGACAGCTACATCAATGTTTTGACTTTGAGGGACGATTGCAGTGTCGTCTGCATACATTGGAATTGTAGAATTGGGCGTAGGATGTCATGCATGAACACCTTGTTCCGGTTTGGTCCCAAAATTGATCCTTGTGGTATTTCAGCCAATATATCTTCGATTTCTGAGACAGTAGCGTTAATTCTGACTTGAAACTTTCTATCTTCCAGAAAAGATTTGATTATTAGCAGGAGATAGAGCGGTAAAAATGGAATTTAATCAGTTTATAACAGTCCATCAAACCATACCGTATCAAATGCTTTTGCTATTTGAAAAAAGCTATTGCTGTGTGTTTTTTGCGCTTAAATCCTCTTTCAATGGTTTCAGTTATCCTTAATAATTGATGATTTGTTGAATGTTTCGGTCTAAAACCAAACTGAAAAACTGGAATTGCATTTTTCATTGAAAGTTCTATGTTTAGTCTTTTAAGTTTACGAGGATTGTTCGATACGTGATCTAACACAGAGATGGCGCGAATTCGGAAGAATCTTCTTTACCATTCTGTAGAACTATCCTTTATTAGATTAAATATGACAGTACAGAGCGATCTGTCAATTAGTAGTCTGTTTCTGACAGTACGCCAAGGTGAACGTCTTGTATGATTTTGTAAACAATGGAAAAAACTGAGTTGAGAGCAGTGATAAAGTACTTTCATTTGAAAGGCTTAACACCAACCGAAATCAAAGCAGAGCTGGATTCAACACTATTGGAATCCGCTCCTTCGTTTTCAATGGTTAAAAACTGGGCTGCCGAATTTAAGCGTGGCCGTGTGAGCACAAATGATAAACCCCGTAGTGGACGTCCAAAAACTGCTACTGCCCCGGATATGATTGAAAAAGTCCACCGTATCGTATTGGATGACCGTCCACTAAATATGCGCGAGATAGCAGACATAGTGGGTATCTCAAATGATAGTGTGCACAGCATTTTAACTGAAGAATTGGAAATGAAAAAATACTCGGCGCGTTCGGTGCCGCGGTTGCTCACGCCGGGCAAAAACTGAATCGATTGAGTATTTCTCGCGACCTTTTGGCACGTTTTCGCCACAATCCGAAGGATTTTTTGCGCCGTTTCATAACCGCCGATGAAACCTGGGCCCACCATTATACTCCCCAAACCAAAGAACAGTCCAAACAATGAACACATAAAGGTTCTCCGCCACCAAAGAAGGCAAAAACGGTTTTGTCAGCAGGAAAAGTTATGGCAACCGTATTTTGGTATTCTCATGGAATTATCTTGGTCGACTACTTAAAAAGGGGGAAAACAATAAATGGGGAGTATTATGCCAATTTGTTGCAACAACAACCGTGTGATCTGCAAATATTTCACACTTTTCAGCATCGCTGGATTATGTAATGCCATCATTTTTTAGATGGGAAATGGCCAGTGATTGCTTAATAATCCATTTGGTGGTTCGAATAACGAATGATCTGCAGGCTGGAGGTCTTCTAAATATTTCTGATAGCAGGATAGCAGTTTATTCGATTTTTATCCAGTTCTAGTTTAACTTGTCGCTGGTTCAGTAAGAGCCTTAGTTGTAGGATTGTATTTCTTTGCCATTATCTTCTAACTCGATTCTTCTGCTTTATTAAATTCATTATTTCTGCTGGTGGTTGCAAGTTATTCGGTTTCCTTCGGTTGTGCTGTATTATGTTGGCTTCTTTTATGCATGTTTTGATTATAACTGCTGGACACTGGAACTCTTTTTGACATGTGTTTCTCCCGAGCGCTACGATAACGTCGAATCCAAACGGCACAAATTTCAGAGAAGGTTTTCATTGTGAGCCACGGTTGTCAAAGCCGGATTGAGAAGTTGTGTATGGTGGGTTGCAGCACAAGATTTTTATATACCGCGTAGTAATGTTGGAGAACCGAACCCAAACCGCAATAGACGTTTTAAAAGCTAGCGCTCTGCCAGTTGAGCTACCACCACAAACATTTGCTCGTGAAATACATCTTCAATGTAGGAATATGAACAGATGAACTTCGAAAATAAGGAAAACACGCTTCGTAAATTAAAATTAGGTAAATAAAATATAAAGAAAAATGTCTAATAGAACTTCAATAATAATAATTCACCTTAAAAGCCCTTTCTATTTGGATCAGGATAGAAGTCAGAAGTGAAAGCGAAAGACATTTTTTATACAACCAAATTTCCTTTATATTTATTTTCTGGCCCAATTTTTGTCTTGTTAAATCTAACAAAAGCATCTTATCCAATTAAAAAATTGGATTCAAAACTAAGAATATGTTTTGCACGGCAAAAAATAATAATATTTATGAACAGAGAATAACTAGATTTGTGAACCACAACCTCTGTTGGATTACAAGAGGTCGCGCTGATTCGCGCATGGGCTAAAGGTGTACTGGAAATGTTATCTAACACACGACTTGATGTAAAAATGTTTTCTTTTTTTCGATTTTTTCTACAAATATCAATTTTAACATATAAAATACTGTAGATAGGAAATATATTAAAAGATTTTTGATATTTTTAACATAAAATTAGAAACTATAAATTAATTATACAAAAACTCTTATGGAGAAAAGTTTATGTTTATGATTCATACTGAGGTCATCCCAATATTTAGTTGTGAGAACGATTCATTAGGTAAATATTCAATCAAATTTACTTCTTGCAAATGATGAATACAATTTATAAATTTTCTATGCGGTTCCAAATTATCTATGTATTTACATACCAAATAATTTAAAGGGTTCAAACCAGGGGATCTAGAGAGCCGCATCATAATTCCTGTTCTCCTATTCTGTTTGCGAGAAAAATCTTTCTTAATTCATTGGGTAATGTACGTGTAGAATTAAGGAACACCATCTTGCTGAAAGAAGATGTGAATCGTTCCTTGCATTTCTATTAACAGGATTTCAAAAGAGTTCAATCATTCAAGGAATATATTATTGCTGAAAATAAACGGAACTGCAGTACTGTAATGATGAAAACTTCTGACTTTAAAGCGATACCACTACAGGTATTCGGGTTCAACTCCCGGGTGTGAAATCAGTTTTTTGTTTCTCAGAGTTCTTATGGTGTATTCGTTTGTAATTGGTTTTTCTTCAAGGGTGCATGTACGTCAGCTTAACAATTGTTTCTGATATTTTTTTGATTGTAGCCTTTCGTTGTCATTTAGATAACCTAAATAACGTCACGTTCACCTTTTATATGTAACTTTATACTTTTACTACTAGATGACTCTAGGTTAAATGTTTCTAATTTGCAAAACAATGTTTCAAACCGTTTTAGCAGAAGAGCTTTGGTTCCATCTGTAATAGCGACCCTGTATAAAATATCTGCACCAAGGAGGCTCATTTATTTGCAAGTCTCCCACGACGTGGTTTTGGAGAAAAAGATCACCAAGAAGTAACATTTGTCACCCTAGCAAGACCAACACATGAACACGTCCTACGTGGGTGCATGTGCATATTTTTCTGCTGCACGTTTTTTATAATTTTTTATACGTCTGGGGCAAACCATATTTCCAGATGATGAACATATTGTAATCCCCAAAAATGTGTAATCGCATAGTTTCGGGGCTTAAGGAATTAGGGTGACGTGAAGCGTTTTCTGGTGGATTATTTGGTTGGTAAAGCCCTATAATTATTATGATTTCCAAACAGGAAATTTATAAAGTATTGTGTTATAGAGAGAGAGTCGGTTGGGCCATAACTTTAATAAGCAAGCGCATGTTGTTACATGACACTCGATGGCATTCTGGCCCATAAATCGTCATTTGAATTACACGTGGCCCATACTACGTTGAAATAAATCAGAAAAATAATGCCGGAGAGTGCTTTCTGTAGTCCTATTTGTTGGGAGAGTAATACTCGCGTTTATTTTAGTCATTCATTACAAGCTACCACGAAAAATCTGGTACGTGTAATGTGCAGACCGAGACCGCTTATTAATAGCTGCTTCGGATGCACCACTACCCTGTAATGTGATATTTAATGGACACTCAAAATTAATCACGGCGGGCGTTAATCATCAAATTGGGAATTGCCACGATTTCTTTTTTAAGCTCCATTATTCACGTTGAAATATAATATACTCCAGACCTCTTTTGGTATTTACGGAAATAGTAATAAAGGTAAGATTATATGCAAGAAAACTATTTTTCAAATTTTGCTATTAATTTCACACTGACACTCCTAGACGATTTGCATTTAACACTGTTTCTTTACATAGTTAGATGAAAATAATAAATGATTGCCATTGCCTGGCTTCATTCTAATAGACTAGTTCGTGAGTGTAGGACGACCAATGGCAAGATGGAGGGATGACATCGTGGAAACGGCTGGAAAATACTGGAAAAGAAGAGCGGCAGACCGAGGCGCATGGAAAAGTCTAGGGGAGGACTACATCCAGAAATGGATAAACGTCTGAGCAAAGAAGAAGAAGAAGAAGTTCGTGAGGTAATAATATTTGACACATTTTTTGATCAACAAACAAATTTCGAATTCAATAATTTAGAAAAATGAAACTGAACTGTGGTACTTCTGCTCTTTTATACACCATTTTCCTTGTTTTTTAAACCTTCTTCCTTTGTTAGCTTAAAGAAATAAAGAAAGAAACTGTGTGACAAGGTTAAAAAAGAAAGGAAAGGTGTGGAATAGCCAATCCCAATCAAGACAAGAAAGAAAGATAAAGAGGAAGGCGATGAAACGAGATGTACAGAAAGGATTAAAAAAAAGAAAGGATAGGTTAGGAGGAAAATAATTAGCGACGAGGAACAACAAGGAGATAAAGAAGAGAATATAAAAATAATGACGAGCGAGAGAAAGGGATAGATAAAACGTGAATGGGCGATAGAAAAAGGAAGGGACCGGAGAATAAAGAACACGAATGCAGAATAGTGAAATATATATGGCAGCAGGAGATGGAACGATAAAGAGGAAGGCGGAGTAACGAGATGTACAAAAAGGATTAAGAAAAAGAAAGGATAGGATAGGAGGAAAATAATTAGCGACGAGGAACAACAAGGAGATAAAAAAGAGAATATAAAAATAATGACGAGGGAGAGAAAGGGATAGATAAAATATGAATGGGCGAGAGAAAAAGAAAGGGGCCGAAGAAGAAAGAACGCGAATGCAGAATAGTGAAATAGATATGGTAACAGGAGAACGAAAGTGAAACCGGGGTGAAAGAGAAGCACAGAAATACAGAAGAAGAATTAAATAAAATAAAGGAATTCGAGATAGTTTAAAGTACTAACAGTGGAAAAAATATTCTATAAAAATAAATAGAAACTAACAAAAATACAATATATGAAAAAGGGGGATGAAAAAAAAAGATACGCTATTCACCGCAAACTAGGAGGAGGAACGACAACAGCAAGACAGGAGAGTAGAATATGAGAAACAGTATAATAATCAAGAGTGGGCTGTTAGTGTAAATAAGAAATGGATGTGGATATCTGAAAAGAAGAAGAAGATAACAAAAAACACGAATGCGTCATAGTAAAGTAGACATGGTAACAGTAAACAAGTGAAAAAGGATATAGGAGAATATACAAAAGAAAACTATGAAACAGACAAAATTAGGCGAGGCATACAATCCAGACTAGTACTGCGTACTAGTAGGTTCCAAGAATTTCACTGAGTTCATAAATTTTTCAAACCCACGGAATGCGTTACTATTGTAATTAGGTTTTCTCAGCGGTACGAACAATGGAAACAGCATTCTCCAAGATGATGTCACGTCCGTTGGGAATGCAAGAGGGGTTAAGAAACGCATCCCATCAATACGAAGACTAACACTCTAACACCGTCACTACTGCGGAGAAATCGATGGTATTCAACTTATTCATATTTCATTATTATTATTATTTGTGTTACCATAATTATGTCCGTTATTTATTAAATCTTCTATTACATGCACCGTGTACATTTATTTAGTGCAACCAACGCTCAAAGTGAAATAAGGAAAGCTGATGCAGAGTAACAACGAGAAAAACTAATCTAAAAATATTTTAGAACTATAGTTCAGAGATAATTAAACAACAGCGAAATACAAAAGTTTGGCAAGAAAGAGTGTCAAAAAACAGGCAGAGACGAGCAAAAACAATATATAACAGTAAAGGAAAGTACGCAAGTAAAGAAAATAAAGCGAATGATAGAAAGAGTTGAAAAGAGGGAGGGGGGTGGGATAGGGCCAAACGTATTAATGAGCAAGAAATATAGCAAAAGAGAATGAACAAGGAAACCGGTACGGGTTAGTAAGACAGAGATTACAGCAAGACAAGGCGGAGATAAAGATAAAGAATATGAGCAACAACAATGCAGAAAAAATAGAATAAAAAAGAAAAGAACATAAATAGGAAAATGGGGAATAGACAGCACGGAAAGAGAGAAAATATTATTAAAAGAATAAGTAGTTCCGGCGTCAGTGGTCTACTGGTTGGCACATTTGCTTTTAGATCTTAGGAACGCGAGTTCGAATTCGGCAGAAGTCGGTGAGATTTTTCTAGCGGGAAAAAATTTAAAAATGCGCCTTCTGTCGGATGAGAAGTAAAGCCGTAGGTCCGTGCCATTGCGATGTGTGATACATTAAAAATTTCTACTGGAGTCGAAACTACCCTAGGTAGGCAAAATGTATAGTTAGTGTGTACAATGGACCAAATATCGCCTGAGTGCAAAGAGATTCTGGGAAAATCGCGTCCTAGTTCTCTCCCAATCAAAAACTAACCAAAGAAGAAGTAGAAGAAATGTATTCTACATTTAAGATTAAGTTAAATAAATATGAACAACATTATGAGAGAGAGAAAGAAAAATACAGAGACTAGGTGGAGGGAGAAAACAAAAGAAGTGGAGGACGAGAGAGAGGGTTAGAGAGAGGGGAGAGAGAGGGGAGGGGGAGAGGAACAGCAGAAGCATTCTTGTGATATATAATGAAAAAGAAACGAGAGTAAGCAGAATGAGATAAAATATAATACAACCCCATGAAAATTACCTGAAAAATGCAAAGTAAAACTACAGAAAGATAATTTCTGCAAAATATAATGAATAGGAAAAATGGGAAACGCGAGGAGAGGCAAGAGGGTAAAAATAAAAGATTAATCTTATAAAAATGTAGTTGAAGCGATTAGAAACACTACAGAAAAATGGGTTCTATAAAAAATTATATAAAAATGAGAAGTAGAAAAGTAGAAAATAAAACTCCAGCTAAGAGAAAAATAGTGCACAACAAAAAAGAGAGCTCAAAAATGTAGCCACAAGCAGTTCTGCTAACGAAAATAATTTTCTTGGCTAGAAACGGTTATGTGACGTTTCGCCCCCACCGTTTAGCCTCCACTGTTTGGCTCCCGCCGTTTGGCCCGGGATGTTTCGTCCCCGTACCGTTTCACCCCCGACCGTTTTGAACCCAAAAATAACCTGATAATTTTGATAATAATATTTATTAAATAATACATATTACAAAATATTTATAATTCGAAATTATGCGCAATGCCTAACAAATAATCCATAGTATCTATCCTACCGTAACTTGCTACAATATTTTTAATTCCTGTTGACATGACACTATATTTTTTGTTTATTTTTGGTCTAACACCTAATAATAATTATTGTGAAATTTCATATCTACTTATACAGGGTGTCCTTTAAATACCTTAAAAGCTTCAGGTAGCACTCTTCTGTAAGAAATACAGTCCTCAAAAACACTAACACGGTCTTCCTATAGTGCTTAGTTTCCTCACACGAGACACTTAAAGAATATTATACTTGGCAACGTTGACGATGTCTTTGCATTTATGGAGAACTTAATTAGTAGGCCGACACTACATAAGTAAATCAAAGATTTTGACAATTGTCGAAAAACAAATTTTCTACTTTTCATCACAATACCATGACCTTGCACTGTTGTCAAATGTAGTATTTACGAAATTTATCATTTTTAACAGTACTTCCAGAAGAGCAACTAGAGCGTCAACTCAATATTAATCTTTACATAATCAAGTGGCAGTCAGTCACTTATCGGCAGATACGTGCAACATTAAAGTTCTCGTTATTGTTTCCATGAAATTCTGTTTTAAAGATATGAACTTTAACACTCTCGTACAAGAAAACTAAGCTCCAAATACCTACTTTTTTTTGAAGATTTGTATTAAGCATTCATAAAGGAAAAATTCTACCTGAAGCTTTTAAGGCATTTAAAGGACACCCTGTATAGAGACTGTTGTTCTTTTTTTAACTATTTATAAATTGAAATATATTTGGAAATAAATTACCGCAAGTTATACAGTTAGAGTATAAATCAAAGTGTGAATTTAATGCAAAAATATATTGCATAACTTGGGGGGTGAAATGGTCGGGGGCCAATCGGCGCCGGAGGCGAAACGGCGGGGGCGAAACGGTGGGGGCAAAACTTTCGTCCCCATCTCACTAGAAACACATTGTTAATAAAGCAAATTTCAATTATTAATGTACCATGCCTTTAAAACTAATAAAAGTATTGAATACAAACTACAAGAACAATTCAGAACTGTATATATTCTAAAACTGAAGTCGGTGTTTTATAAAGCGACCAATAAACTTCTTCCAAAAACAAAAATTTTATAAACGTCCAAAACCCTTTTACTACGGGCCTATTTTAATAACATGTGAGTGTATAAAATAAAAATAAAATTCTATATATATTTGTGTGTGTTGATGTCTGCGTCTAATAAACTATAGTAAATATAGATAGTTAACATTTACAGCTGTAAATAACTCGGCTGTAGCAAAGAAAGAAAAACTATAACCTATAAAAATTCAAGCGTAGAAATTACGTTTATAGCCTACACCTTTCACAATTGAAGCTACGAAAAAAAAAGGAAATTTAATTTCGCAGTTTGTAATTTATAGCCAACTAATTCAAAACTGCATATCAAAAGAACAATTTTCACAAGTTTCCAGTTAAGTACTTCAAGAAATAACTGTCGCGAATGCTGAATGCGTTAACAGCGTTTGTGAAGGTGATTTCAATAACCGTCGCCCCTTGCGGGAAAACTTATTAACCAACCCATCGCATTATTGCATTGTCTGCGGTGCAACATTCTCGGCATGTATAGAATCCGCAGGTAATTAAAACTTTAAACATTGCCCATACAATAAATTATGTTTATCTGATGAGAAGTTAGGAAAGAGCCGAGTGTTGAAGAGCCGAGCGGTTCTCGCCCTTACGGCGCCCTCGCGTACGGACGCCACTGCACCTGTGCACCAACGACGGCCCAACTTTTAATAATGCAGTGCGTGTAATTAAATTTCAGTTTGATAATGTCAAGCCTTCCATCCCATCGAACATTCTGTGAATGCCTCGAGAAGATACGACGAACGTCAGGAGATTTTTTAGGGCGTTCGTGGCCAGACTCGTTTTGTGTTTCTCATGTAAAGCGAAACCCCGATCTGATGGGAAAGTATCCGTTTTCCGGTGGTATCGATGATTTATTTTTATAATTATTTTTTCCTGGAAATTAACTATTGATTCCTTATAAATACGGAGGAGATAACGAGAAATTTCGCTCCGAAACAGGTAATAAAGATTCTCTGCAGCCACAGCACAATAACCGGATTAATTATCTTCTGCGATAAGTAGAAAACCCTAAAATACCTCTTTGTATCTTAAACGAATAAATCATAAATAAGAGTACTGATAGGTCCATAATGGGATAGGATAGAAACAATAAAGATCTGAGACTTTGTGTATAATGCTAATATTTGCTTTAGAAAAGGTATCTTCATATTTTTGACAGATCAGTAATGAGAGAATGGCTCAAGCCAATCACAATCCTGGTCGTCAAATCATATATATATATATATATATATATATATATATATATATATATATATAACCTCACAATATTTGAGAAACAAGAGATGGATTTAAAAAAAATTATACAGCATGTTTCTTTTACAAACAATTATTAATACTTGGCTGTTCGATACGCTAATTGTAAATACGTATAATTCGATAAACAGTCAACGAAAATAAGCTGTCCGAAAATCTATAAAATATTTGCAGTTTAAAAAACAGTCTTCGAACCTTCGAAAGATTAACCACATCTTCGTAGCAATATTAGTTAAATATGTCATCATAAGAAAATTAATATACCTACATGGCTTATTTTCATTATATACAAATTCTACCCCATTTAATTCACGTAATATCAAAAATACACAATTTAACTACATTGTGAAAAACAAAAATTGAGGGAACACTTCGTATTGACTTTTCCACGTTTTTAATAACCACCGACTAGAACTAACGGCATCTTTAACCACAATTTGAACTCTTATCTGATATAGTAGGGTTGAATTTGACGCCACAGAATATTAGTTTACGATTTCGTTTCTAATTTAGATTTTTTTTTATTAACTTCATTTATTGTACAATCTGCCTTATAGAGTGCTTTATAATGATTAGACTGTAAATGCAGTACTGTTGATTACATTTAGTCGTGTGAAGTAGAGTTCCAAGCGAACCATCTCCTTACATTATCTTAATCTTAATATTATTTATGCTAATCCTAATTCTATGTTAATTCAAATTAAAATTGAAATTAAGTAAACTAATTAATGTTGAGGGCGTGTGGGTAGCTCTGATAGTTTAAACCTTTTTAATCTTTTTGGTTCATTGCTATCGTCCATTAGGTGATGTATAATGTCATGTTTGGATGAGCATTAAGTCTGTCTTTATACCGCGTACTGTACTTCTGTATTTCGCATTTCACTGCGGATATACTCAGCACATTAAGAATCACTTTATTGGGAACGTACCACGGTCCATCAACAATTGTTCGCAACACTTTGTTTTGGAATCTTTCAATGATTTCCACATTTTCTGTGGACGCAGTTCCCCATAAGGGAGTTCCGTATGTCCATATTGGTTTAAGAACTATTTTATAGATTAGTATCTTGTTTTCCAAAGATAGTTTCGATCTTCTTCCGATCATCCAGTATAATTTACTAAATTCTAAACCTAGCAGTTTAAGCTTGTTAAAATATGTGGGTTCTCCAAGTTATTTTCCTATCGAGATATAGTCCTAAGTATTTTGTTGATTCCGTATGGTTAAGTTGATTTCCGTTTACGGCTACTGGTGAACAGTTGTCCCTTTTCATAGTGAATGTGACGTGATGGGACTTGGTTTCATTCAGTCCAATTCGCCATGTCCTAGTCCAGCGTTGAATTTTGTTTAGATGAGCTTGGCGGTACTTCGATGCCGATTGTGGATTTATATGAGGCTAAAATGGCCATATCATCCGCATAAGTAGCTGATGTTAGTCGAGATGTAGATAGTTCGGCTGTATATAGTAAATACAGTATGGGACCTAGGACGCTACTCGGTGGAACCCCTTAGGAGATCGGTTTGATAGTCATGGTTTCATGTTGGTATTTTATCAAAGAAATGCCGATTTGATATGTATGACTTCATATATACAGGTGGTAAGGAAATTGTTTTTTTAGTTTGTAGCATAAGCCTTATCAAAGGCTTGCTTCACGTCTAGAAACACTACAGAACAGTATCTTTTTCTTTCCAGATCATATACTGTATGCCTGACCTGTTCGAT
>JABXWE010045347.1:0-32894 GCA_014611495.1 Limonius californicus
TTGTTCAATTTATTAGTCACAGCATTGTCGATAAGGTACCTAGGTGAAATTCTCTCCTAAGTAAGTGCAATTGTTCACTTGGTCTAAGATGTTATCATCACTTACTATTTTCCCTTGTAGATAAATTGTTTAACATTACTGAAGAAAAAAAGGTTGTATATTATTATGCTCCTTTCTATTACCTCATCTATCTCATCAGCCGTTATCTTCGGTCCATTTCTGGACATAGGCCTCCCTCATTCTTCGCCTCCTGTCTATTACAATCTGCACAAATATATTCTTTAAATAGATCCTTCAAATATAAAGTTCATTCGCCTTAGAAGACTCACCCTGTATACATAATTGCACAATTTAATTTGTAAATATCTAATTTTTACAAATCATTCGTCCGATTTTTCGTGTTGAAAGTCTTTCTTATTAAAATATTAACGTGTTTGCAAATAATAGATTGCAAGGTGAATCCAAGTTTACTTCTAAGATTCCATAATGAATACTTACATCTTGAAAAGAGTTAATACATAAGTACAGTGACTCACAAAATTATTCTTACACTATACAAAACATACATATTCTTACTAAATTTCCCAATAAAAACACTTCAATAATTTTTATTATGTCAAATGATAAATTAGAATTCATAATAGCAAGGAATAAAAATTAAATACTTTATTTATAACTAAGAAAAACAAAATAATAACTCAAAAATCTATCTCACAATTATTCATACACTTCAAAGACAGGTGCAGAAAATTTTTTTTCAAAATAACTAATGTTTTGAGGGAGTCCCTTTGCATTAATAACCGCCTGTAGACGTCTTAGCATATGTAGACTCGACTAATTTTTGGGTGGTAGATTCAGTTATTTTATCCCATTCTTCCAATATTATCGTTTTTAAAGTTGCTTTGCTCAAAATTGTGCGCAGTCGTATTTATCTTTCCAGTTCTTGCCATAAATTCTAAATCGGAGTGAGGTCAGGTGATTGGGTAAGTGTACAAAGCTGTTTTGGAACGTTATATAATAACCACTCTCTTACAATATGAGCAGTATGTTTGGGATCGTGGCCTTGCTGGAACTGAAATCTATTTTCTAGACCCAATTTCTCGGCACTAGGTTTTAAATTGGTTTTTAATATGTCCAAATATTCAAATTTGTTCACTATAGTGTCGATAAATTGTAGTTTACCGACTCTATTTGCAGCCATGCAACTCCAAACCATCACATTGCCACCTCCATGTTTCACAGTTCCGCATAAATTTCCTTTGTTCAATTCTGTATTACTGTTTGTTTTCCGTCAAAACCGAAAATATTATATTTACTCTCATCGCTGAAAATAACTGTTTTCCAAAAATCCGGACTTTCCTGAATATATTTTTTTGCAAATTCTAGCTGTTTTCTTTGTTAATTCTGTATTACTGTTTGTTTTCCGCCAAAACCGAAAATATTATATTTACTCTCATCGCTGAAAATAACTGTTTTCCAAAAATCCGGATTTTCCTGAATATATTTTTTTGCAAATTCTAGCTGTTTTCTTTGTTAATTCTGTATTACTGTTTGTTTTCCGTCAAAACCGAAAATATTATAGTTACTCTCATCGCTGAAAATAACTGTTTTCCAAAAATCCGGACTTTCCTGAATACCTATATTTTTTTGCAAATTCTAGCTGTTCCATTCTATTTATTTTAAATACGAAAGGTTTTCTACGAACAACTCTGCTATTATACCCTTCTTTACATAAAATTCTGGGAAGAGTTTCGTGAGAAATCAATTTATGAATTATTATTGAAACCTCAGCTATCAATTTTGGGATTACTTTTAATTTGCCTCACAATATAGTTTTTAGTTTGAAGTTGCAAAATGCATTTCCTTCCTCGCCCGGTCTTATTTATAATAGTGCCTTCATTTTTGTACTTATTTATTATACTTTGTACTGTAGAATGTGCCCTACCAATAATATTTGCAGTTTCCCTTAAAGATTTCCCTTGGCATACCAGCTTTACTATTAATTTTCTTTTAGTAATTGTTTCACATTGTTTACGACCCATTGTTGTAGAATAGTAAATAAAATCAACTAAAAGGTGTTGTGGTAGTTTATTGTAAATGTTAGCTTAGCTATTAGATCAGCAATAAAGAAAATTGCAACATTTTATGTTGCGAGATCGTATTTTTAATATGCATCAAAGTTGTGTACGAATAATTTTGTGATATAAATTTGTGTTACTATTTTGTTTTTCTTCGTTCAACATTTATAAATGAAGTTTTTCATTTTTATTTATTGCTATTATGAATTCTTATTTATCATTTGACGTAATAAAAAATAAATAAAAATTATTGATGTGATGTTATTAGGAAATTTAGAAAGATTGTGTTTGTTTTGTATAGTGTACGAATAGTTTTGTAACTCCCTGTATTTCTTAGTTCATCCTTTGAAATTTTGGTAATGTAACTGTCAATTTATTTTCCCTTTTGTCGATAATTTTAGTTTGTCAAATTTTATTTCATACTTTGATTTAATTAGGAGCCATCAAGCAGTTTAAACAGTGCGAGAGTCCAGAATTTGACCATCAACGCAGGAACGTAGCTAGGATATTAATATTGGGTGCGCCAACGGCGGCCAAAATAGTTTTGGGTCCCACTTTATTGAATTTTAAGTTTAGGTCTGTAAAAAGGCCAAGGCCGGATTAACCTATTTTGAAGCCTTAGACATTTTTTTCCTGCTGGGCCCCGGGGTCGACCACAAGAATTAAACCACACAAAAAATACACCCCAAAAATTTTGAAAACAATAAATGAAAATAATTTTTCATTCCTATTGTCTTCCATATAACCCAAACCACGATAAATTTATCTAAATAATTAATTTAAAAAATAAAAAAAATTGGATTTCCCTGAATTTGATACCCCCCCCCCCCCAATAGCTTAAGTCATGCCCAAAAAACTAATACATATGTTAATTAGTAAAACTTTTATTAAAAAAAGAATTTTCAATTCAAAACAAGTCTTTGATTATGTACCAATACAACCAACAGAATTAGAATTATTTATTCGCAATTCATATCTCATAAATTAAAAAAACGAAATTTATTTTCTTAAATGTCACAACTAGCTTTGTTACGGCCAAACGAGCTTTTTCATCGACCCGCAACAGGACAGGTGGAAAAAATCCTACAGCTTAGCTCAGAGGAGTAGGGGTAATTCACGAGAAACGCTTACTGGAGGGAATTCGTACCTAGTTGTGTATAGGGTATGTCGAAAATGAATGGGCGCCACCTTCCAAATCACAGCAGAGTGCAGGTTTTCGTGGAAGGCCGAGAAGGCAGCAGCTTGCGGGAATCGGACTCGCCTTTATTGTGCGTCCTGTTTATAAAGCTTACAAAGTTCATGCACACACAAATACAAAATATACAACAATAAAAGATGTAATACATTTGAAAACACATATAATTAAACTATTGGAGATAAATGACAACAAATGGTGATATTATAGTTCAATACTACAAACGGTTAATTGAACGTACAAGAGGGTCGCCGCCCCTGGCCTACGGCATTTAAATTCTTCAAACAAATTTACGTGGCCAGTGGCGTCTTGAGTTCACAAGAATAATACAATATATAATTACTTTTTACAATTAACAGGAAAAAAATGACAATCGACGACTGAAGGTCGCTTTTTGTCGCATCAAAAAAAGGTTCAATCACTTAAATTTTGAAAGTTAAACTCGTAAAAGGTATTTTTCACAAAAACTATTTATTTTACCTTGACGTTCGTGGAATGGAGTAGAGAGAGAGGCGGGCACAATTTTGGGGTGTTCTTGCGATGCAGGAAAAATCCACGGGCACGTCCCTGAAGACTGGATCGAACGGAGTCAACGTTAAGGACCAAAACTTCAATGCGTTCGTCGCAACAGCAGCACTACCAAAAGGACAGGACAGGAAATGGGCTCGATATTAATGCGCCAAAGGCGATCGGCAATTTCGTAATGAGTTGCCTTTCCAGGGTTATAATTCCAGCGTGTTTCTATAAATCCCACACTTGTCGATAATTCTGTTCACCCCACGGTGATCCGAAAATCATGCGATGGACACCCATCGAAAATCCAAGCCGCCCCTATAGTACTCGATTACGGCACTTATCGCCAGCAACGGAGTCAAAGAAGATGTTAAGTGCGACTGCCGAACTAAACGTAACGCGAACCTGCATTGTCCAAAAGTTACACCACATTGCGAAATATGGTGAAATAAAATTCAGGTACAATTTGACACGTGAATTCGCAGAAAGCGTCCAGGGCCAGGCGTAGACAAAACATTAATCGGCAATTTCAGCCTACAACGGGAAACTTTCAAAGGCTTTGCGAAATTGGCCTCCCATTACTCAATCTTAAAAAAATAATGTAGCGATCGACTTAAGAATGGGAATTAAAATAGAATTTTGATTGCAATGGAGCGGCAATTAAAACAGTACTTTAATTCAGATGAAGTGGCACAATCAAATGAACATAACAGCTTTCAAAAAATAAGTATGAAAATGAAATTAATTCAAAAATCCTTTTTTTTTGTTTTCAATTCTGCAAAATTATCAATTATTTCTTCATATTTGATATTGTCCAAAGCATTTTGTTCTAGGTATGGTACAGCTACAGAAGTTAATTTTGATTGGCTCAATGAGTTGCGTAAATAATTTTTTATATGTTTTAAAACTGAAAATGACCTTTCACCAGATGCATTTGACACAGGCAAAGTTAAATACATGCGCAAAAAAATTTCCATATTTGGAAATGTGGATACAATTTTTGTAGCATGTCAGATGGCAACGTTACATTTTGACTTTTACATATCCACTGTAATTTGCAACAGATCTTCGTCCAATTTTTTAGTGTCAATGTCTTCATTATACCATTTTTTTAGCAATACACTATGTTCAGATCTAATTGATATGTCGTCATCCAAGTCTGTATGAAATACTTTAAAAATCTTGTCAATGTCTTTGTAACTTTTGTTACGTATGTAGGTATGTACATAATTTTAGTTCAAACGATATCTTATCACAAATCACATCAAAACAATTTCGTTTAAGGGCTGGTTGACCCCGACTAATATGTTATTGCTTGCAAACATGATTCATTAGCACTATTTACTATCAGATTTAACGAATGTGCAGCACAAGGAACGTAAAGGGCTGTTTGGTTATGTTGTTTAATGCGGCTTTGGAGCCCATTGTATTTTCCAGACATATTTGCCGCATTGTCGTAGCTTTGCCCTCTACAGTTGCTAATATCCAGATCTAATATTTCAATATTCTTTAAATCTTCATTTTCTAATGATGTGCGAATAAATAGGTAAAAATCCAAAAAATGTCTATTGGGATTCCATCTTCTGACAAATAACGCAATATAAAAGTTAATTGGTCTACAAGTGTTTATATCAGGGGAAGAGTCAACTATAATTGAAAAATATTTGGCTGCTTTAACTTCTTACAGGAATGTTTCTAACATTTTTTTGTTCAATATGTTAATAAGTGCATGGTAAATGGTTGACGAAATATAACTCACTTTGCCCCTGGACGTGACCGGGCCCTAGACATTTGCCTTATTTGTCTATGCTATGGTCCGGCCCTAGTCCAAGCCCACCTTTAGCTACATGCCTGATGGCATTAGCCTTCAATGCCTCTAAAATGCAAAAAACACGCAACGCAAATTATGAAATTCGTAGGAACACATTGGTAGCCCGCCTTTAGCACCAGTTAGTAACTGTTAAGTTTCTTAGGATGGTAGTAATGTCGGCGCCGTGATCCCCCAAACATTGCAGATTTTATGTTTGTTTACAAATTAAGTTTATTTTAGTTGAAATGAGCTGTAAAAACATGAAGTGTAGATGATACTTGTATATTTAAATTGCCAGAAACTAGCGTTTTTAGGTACCATTTTGGGTTATGAAGGATATCAGTTTAAATGTGTTTATTTACATTACAACCATAATAATCTGTATATGTTTCAACGAAATCAATGGTAAGTTTTACGGCATTAAAACTCGAAGCAGCACATTTAGAGTTTAATTTCAGGAAATGCTGGGCAAACGGGAGGGCCCATGTTGCTCTACTCAACCATGAAAGACATACGAATAGTTCGCACCAACAATACTAAAGTCAAACCACAAATACTGGTTCGGAATTTAACTGATGGTGCTGCACTGGATTTTAACTATGTAGACAAGAAGGTCTGCTGGACTGACCATGGGTTAGAAAACATCCAATGTGCTACCTTTGACGGGGTAGAGATGAAAAACAAGGTAATTCACCAAACTTCTTATCAACAGTACCATCATTAAACATTTACTTTTAGGTTGAAATAGTTACTAGTGGTGGTGGTTTACTGTCACCCGATGGTCTAGCATGCGATTGGTTCACAAACAAATTATACTGGACTGACAGTGAAACTAACCGCATTGAAGTCGCCACCATGTCAGGTCAACACCGCAAAGTTCTTTTCTGGGCTGATGTTGACCAACCTCGTGCCATTGCTTTAGTTCCTATGAAAGGGTAAGAGTAACAGGGTCCCCAAAAGTTGTTTAAAAACGGTACATTTTGCATCATAACAACATAAATTAGAAACATTCGTTTGGTTTCATATAGTCTTACATGTCGCAGCATATCTTGAAATTGAAGAGTTGGAATGCTCTCGCAGTTTGTTCAGGTGGATTCTTCTTCTTAGGATTTCTTGGACTTTTTAGTTTATTTCACCGAAATCAAATTAATACTGGAAATGATTTACTCTGCCAAAATAAAATTAATAGTGGAGATTTTTATTACACCAGAATCTAATTAATACTGGAAATTGTGTTTAGCTTGATGTTCTGGACTGATTGGGGAGAGGTTCCAAAGATAGAAAGGGCAGGAATGAATGGAGATTCAGCAACACGCAAAATAATTGTATCTGAGAAGATATTTTGGCCAAATGGGTTAACCATTGATTATGAAGCAGAACTTATATATTGGATTGACGGAAGACTGTTGTTTATTGATGTTATGGATTATAATGGTGATCATCGGTCCACTATACTGAAAGCCGGTTTTGAATATCCCTTTGCACTTACACAGTTTCAAAATAAATTTTATTGGACTGACTGGAAAACTTGGTAAGTTTTATTATTATTATTGTATCAGTTTTTTTAATGTTTATTAAGTCAGTTATGCATTGTCAACTCGTTTACGGCTCGGTTAACAAATAGTACCTTCACAATGTTATTTAGGTAGTTACATTGCCTGACATGATTAAGAACTAATTTAGTTCTGAAAAAGAATGTTTCTGGATAAAATATACACAAACTACTAACAGATAATGATTCAAAAATTACCTTCAGCAGAAAGAAGGAAAAATAAAACAAATAATATGACAGATGACATGACAGTTCAGAAGGAAAATTTGTGTACTATATCTCGAAAAATAAGTTTGGTAAGCCATAGCCAACTTCAAATGGATTTATTTTTGAAGACTTCTTATATTGCGTCATTGATATACTTACTACCAGACCTAAAGAGAAAAATTATAAATTAGAAATAAAAAAATGTATCCCTAATATTATTCTGACACAAATATGTTTTGATTCCATATTTCGGTGCCCAATCAAAATAAAAAAAATTCTAAACAAAAATGGAATTAAAGTAAATAAACTAAAACACTTCTAATATCTTATTCAACGCCAAGGACAAAATTAAAGATTGATGGAAATCAGGCATTTCTAAATAAGTTGTTCATAATATAATTCTGTTTATATAGCATCCAAAATAAGCACAGTATGCTTGAGGATCTCTTAAACGTAAGAGATTCATTTAAATGAAAAGAATAGTTTAGTATTATGAGAATTACTCTACTACGAGCCCTAAATATGTTCGAACACAGTCTTATTATATGCAAATTTCCCTGCAAATTTGCAATACTTGTTGCTAGTTTAATGTAACTAAATAATTTTTAAAGATTTATATTTATAACAAATATTTTACATATTGCTTCATTTTTAATTGAATTAACAACTCTGCAAAAATAAATAATAATAAAAAAATCCAATGTTCACTAACCACTAAGTGCCGCCTTAGTAACTGCTTTAATCTTATTAGGCAAACTTAAGAATTAATGATTCACAGTCTGCTGGAGTAAACGAGTTTCAAATTTCTAGAAGTTTGGCCCTCAAATCAGGTAAAGTCTGCTGGGGTTGGTTTCTTAAATACCTTCTCATCTTATGCCATGACGTTTCAATTATGTTGAGGTCGGGGCTACTAGAATCTAAAACCCTTATATTGTGGTTCTCAACCCATAGTTTTGTAGTTTTTGCCATGTGGCAAGACGTACCATCCTGTTGGAATGTGGAATCCTGATCAGGGTGCAACATTTCAACACTTGGTAATAAACTTTTCTCTAAAATCTCATGGTATTTTACCGAATTGACGATACCACTTGTGAACTCCATACTTACCACTCCTTTAGCTGACATGCAATCCCGAATCTTGATTCCTTGTGGAAATTTTACAGTCCTTTTTAGACAGTCTTTATGGAATGCTTCTTTTTTTGTACGAATTATTCTCTTACGAGAGTCTCCAACACAAATGTCAGATTTAGATTCGTCGCTAAAAATGACTTTACTCCAATCCTCGACTGTCCAACGTTCCTTCTGTTTCGCCCGAGCTAAGCGCTTCTTTTTCTGGACTTCTGCTAGTAGAGGTTTTTCTTTATCCTAGAGTTTTTATTTATTAAAGTAATTGTCACATCCTTAAAATGATACCTACAGTATAAAATTTCAAACCAGACTTCTGAATCCATTTTCTGCAACATTCTCTGCCAACATTTACATCCGTTTCTTGATTCCAGCGAGTTGTAATTTCACGTAAAGTGCTTCGTCGTCCACTTTTAAAAATTTTAACAAGTTGTCTCTGCATTCGAGGTGTTACTAATCTCGGCCTTCCAGAAGAATTGCCTCCAACGTCAACGTTTCCTGTATTTCCATATATTTTTATTATGTCTGCAATCGTGGACTTTGCGATTCCAAAATCTTGGCAATTTTTCTGATCGACTTTCCTTTCGCGTATTCGTGAATAATTATTTCATGTAGCTTTAGAGGTGTAGCTATTACCTGTGCCTTATTTTACCTTAATGTTACACAAATTCAGTCATGAACTGTGCACTTGACACTAACAGAGACAGAATATTGAAAACAAGTGACAGGCATTTGTTTGAATCACAGTAAACTGCTTTGCGTCCGAACATTTAGTTGTCGGTTTAGTTTTGCATTCTGTACTATTTATTTTTTAGAGATTTTCACTTTCATAAATAATTATAATAAATGTGTAAAATCTACATTAGACAAATGTACCTTTAAGAAATATTTGACCGAGATTAAATAAAAACAAGTATCGTAAAATTATTGAAGCATTGTTTTTTAAATAAACAAGTGTCCAAACATATAGCGGTTAGGGCTTGTAGTAGACCTTAGGATACTGAACTACTATTTATATTGATGATATGGATTGGTTAATCTTTATAAATAACAGAGGTATAGGTAAAGTACTCTTAGCTAATAATGGATTGTCGAAAAACAAAAACGAAACGATGGCTGTAATTAAATAAATCTATGTATCTACAAAATGTGTATTTGTAGTTGCAATAGTCAAAGTATTTAATTTGTTAAATCTACAAAGTAAGTTATTTTCTTTATTAATGGATCTTCTCACATTTTATCAAAATTTGCTAATTGAATAAGATTTCCAAAAAATTCAATTAGCAATATATCTACTATTTTGAACGCATGGTCATAATCATGTTAGAGAAAACAGAGATGTATAATATTTAATACAAAACAATTCCAATTGTAAGTGGTGCTGAAACAAACCACCTTTATTTTAAAGGCCCAAATGGCTCCGCTGCTGCTTATAATATGCAAAAATCAACTAAGAGTGTGTCTTTAAGAACACTGCATGTATAAATGTGTGCAGTTGACGTTCAGTTTGGAGGTAACCCTAAAAGATTAATTGCAATTACATCCAAAACTCTAGCTGACCTTGAGCTTAGCTTTGTTAAAACAACAATTTGGGAAGATAAATCTTTTTAGCATTAATTGGAACAAATTGTAGTCTTCTGTTTTTGTGTTCGTATCCTTTGCACACTACAGTAAAAAAAATTTACAGCTTATTATGAAAGTATTTTTTTGCACATAATTCCATTATTTGTAAAAAAAAAGTATAAGAAGAAAGGGAAGAAAGAGCTCTTCATGCAATGATGGTATTTGAAGCCTACAAACTTAATATATCTGGAAAATATAACTAACTGTGAAAAATTTAATTAAGGATTCGTAGTTTACTGTCGGTTTCATCGATTAATTGATTATTCACAAAAAAAGTAAAACTGATTATTTCAGTATGCACTAAAGATTAATGAATATTTTTAGAATGTAAATTAAATGTGGATTCTGTAGTTGCTTTCACACTTGCCGTGCAGTATGGAGTAGATAGGGCTATGCTTTTTACAAGTCAGATTGAATTTATTGAAATGTAGTAAATATTCAGTCTGTAAAATAAGTACCTACCCATTTCATAATTTGTTTTTGTCTTATGACTTTTTTACATTCACTCTACCCCCCCCCACCCCGCAGGAACCGCTTTCGCATTACTTCAGGGAGTGCGGGCGTCCCTTATATACTACCCATTCATGCAACATGCACCCTAAACTTAACAAAGTGAAATACGGTCACCTCAGCCGGTGTTTGACCCCAAGGCCTATTGAGCTGCATTTCACTGTGACCTCAACTGACAACGTTTGTTGGCACTGCCCCATCGAGGTCTCTATTGTCTTTGTAAAAGTGACTTACAAAAATACTACATAAACATTCCTACCAGGTGAATAATAATAATAATAATTTAATAATAATAATAATAATTTGTTTATTTCAGTAACACTTAGATACAAGTTTAGAAATTTTTCTTATCATGTTATTTCAAGCTAACATTCACTGAAGGTGCAGTGCTCCTGTGCGTGTAAGTTAGCTACATATCCTCTATAAAAGTATATAAATAAAATAAACAAGTAAAATAGATACAAAAAAAACTGTGTAAACTGAATAAACTAGTATACACTTAAATAAAAGTTAATATAAAGATTAATATAAAAAGTATGTATACATTATTAACTAGAAATAATTGCACAGTTAGGAACTGTTTAGTCTCGGTGACGATGAATAAGTTGTCTAGGGGTGTTGTTGAGCCATGCCTTTATTTGTTTTTTAATTCTTTTTATGTTTCCCGTTAGTGAGATTATTTCTGAGGGGAGCAAATTGTAATATTTTACTGCCAGGTAATCAAAACAACGTTGTCCAATAGCTTTTTCTTTTCTTGGCAGGTCTACTTCTTTCCTCCACTTTGCCCTTGTGTTAATGCTATGTTTTAAAGGTCTAAAGATGTTGTTTTTTATGCTGTATATAAGAATGGTTTAACAGTGTAGTTGCTTTAAGTCCATTACTCTTGCCTCCTTAAAAAGTTCGTCAGTGGGATATCTGTGTTTTTTGCCGTGTATTATTTTTAATATCTTGTTGTGTAGTGTTTCCATGTACTTCAATTTATTATTGTATGCTCCTCCCCAACTTGTTATTCCATATTTCGCTATTGATTCGAACAGACTGTGTTATACTACTTTCATTTGTTTTGTGTTCAACACCTGTTTCAAAGTTTTAAACACATATATTAAATATCTTAATTTATTTGTTGTTTTAAAGATGTGTTTGTCCCATTTTAGATGATTGTCTTACTCCTAAGTATTTCATGTTTGTAACAGGTTGTATTGTCTGCTCCTCTGTTTTGTTTCCTACTTTTCCAGTTTGTAATTTTATCGGCTCTAACTTAGGTATGCTATCTTCATAGCAGCCGAAGGCAAGGTATTTGGTTTTATCCATGTTTATAGTAAGTATATTTTGTCTGAACCATTTGCATATGTTAGTCATGTCATCAGCGACTATCTTAATTAGATTTTCCCATGTGTTGCTTTTATAGAATATAGCAGTATCATTTGCATAGGAAATAAGTATTCCTGTTTTTTTGATGCTCATAATATCATTTATATATATTATAAATAATATCGGACCTAAGATCGTTCCTTGCGGGACTCCATATTCCACCGTTTGAGTATCACTCAAAGTATTGTTTATTCTTACCTGTTGAGATCTGTTTGTTAGGTAGCTTTCCAATATTTTGTGCACTTTACCCCTGAAACCAAGTTTGTATAATTTTTCTAGGAGACGTTTGTGGCTGATGGTGTCGAAGGCTTTGGCAAGGTCCACGAAGATTGTTAACGCTGCTTTGCTTTTATCTAGTGCATCATATATGTGCCTAGTTAGAGTGGCGAGTGCATCGTCTGTTGATTTCCCCTTTTTAAATCCAAATTGCATGTCTGATAATAGCTTTACTTTGTTTACAAAGTCCATCATTCTCTTCTTTAAACATTTTTCAAATATTTTCGCAATATTGGAGATTAAGGATATAGGCCTGTAGTTTCCAAGGATGCTTAGATCGCCTGCTTTGTGGATTGGTATTATTACTGCTTTTTTAAAATGGCTGGGACATATTCCTGAGTCAAAGATGGTATTCACTAGATGGGTTATAGGTTTCGATATGTAGTTAATTAGTTCTTTTAATGTTCTTACAGAGATGTCATCTGGTCCTGCAGATTTTCCAATGTCCAGTCCAATGATGTACTGTTGAACCTCTTGTTCTTCTACCTCATTCAAATACATTGACTGTAAAGTTCCGTGTATTTGTTGAGACTTATCCTTTTCTGTTGTTTCCAGTCTCTCTGCTAGTTTTTTCCCAACGTTTGTGAAGTGATTGTTTAATTCGTTGGCAATATCTGTGTTGTGTGTGATGTTTTTTCCATCTGGTGCTTTGATGTGGTTGATGTTGTACTTTTTCTTGTTATTTTTGTTCATATATTGTTTTATTGTGTGCCATAGATTTGAAGCCGAGTTTTTGCCTGAAATGATTTTTTCTGCGTAATATTTATTCTTGGTTTTACTTATTAAAGTGTTAAGTTGATTTCTATATCTCTTAAATTGCTCCTTTTTTGTTACATTTCCAGGATCGTCACGCAGCTCCCTGTACATGTCTTCTCGTGTTTCTATAGACTTTATTAGACCTATAGTTATCCATGGTTTTCGTTTGTTAGTTTTTCCTATTATTTGTTTGTTCGTCCATAGTTTTACGTAATTATTTAGTTTATTCA
Organism: Limonius californicus; assembly: GCA_014611495.1. Classification (NCBI taxonomy): domain Eukaryota; kingdom Metazoa; phylum Arthropoda; class Insecta; order Coleoptera; family Elateridae; genus Limonius; species Limonius californicus. Next base: position 13,247 of record JABXWE010045347.1, read on the forward strand.
CAAATAATGTTGTGGCAGTTTCAATGTTTTCTGTGTATACTTCAGTCCATTCTTCTGTTTCTAGCATTTTTCTTATTTCTTGATAATTTACTTTGGTTATTGTGATTTGCTGCGGTTTTATTTTTTCTTTTGTTTGTATTTTCTTGATCGTGTTAAAAACTGGGTAGTGATCAGTGAAACTATTTTTTACAACGTACGGGAATTTGTTTTCTTCACAGTCTTCAGTTTTGATGAAAATATGGTCTAGGCATGTTTTTGTTTCGTTTTCTACCCTAGTGGGCTTTGTGATGGCTGGAATAAATCCGTGTTCACTGAGTGTGTTAAGGTAATCATTTGTGCGTTTGTTGTTTGTTGTGATGTCAATGTTTATGTCTCCAACAATGATTACCTCTTTCTCTTTTAAGCTGTGCAAGTAAGTATTTAAATCGTCAATGAAACTGTCTGTGTCTGTGGTGTGAGGTTTGTACAGAGCTACAATGGTGTAGCGTTTGCTGTTTTGGTTTAATAGCCGAACTTTTATAGCTCGTATTTCTCCTATTTGTTCAATTTGTTCTGTGTAGTTTACTGAATTTTTTATGTATATAATTGTTCCATCATTTTGGTTTATAACCCCTTCGTTGTAGATTATATTGTAGTCTTTAATGGTGTACATTGCAGGCTCGGGAATCTTCCAAGTTTCAGTGCATACTATTAAATCAAAGTAATGATTGTACTGTTCCAGCATTATTTCTAGTTCATTGTAGTGTTTATTTAGACTTCTAATATTCATATGCATTAATGAAAAGTGTGACTTTATGTTTTTTAGACTGGCTGTGCAAGTAGATGTATCATTGTATTCTATCGTTTTTATGTTATTTCCATTAAAAGTATTTACGAACTGGTCCATAAATGACTTGCTGTATATTTAATTTGTGATTTTTTAATCTTTTCCATGTGTCGATAAGATGCACAGATACTATCAAATGCTGTGTGGTTGGTGGCTAGTTTGAGTTTGTACTTGGAGTTGGCCTCGGTGCAGTTTATGCAGCTTTTCTTGCTTTGGTTTTCGCAGTCTTTGGTGTCATGTTCTTGAGCGCAAATAGCACAGCATGTGTTATTTCGACATTTTTTGCTACTGTGATTATATTTGTTGCAGTTTGTGCACCTGTGTATGTTGAGGTCCTCGTAAACTGGGCATCGTTGCCAATCAATGTACATTTTCTTTGTTTGCAGAATAGTGTTAAGTATTAATTTAATCTGTATATATAAGTATCTACCCATTTATAAATAAATTTAAAAAGTTTGAGGGCCACTGCTAAAAATCATCTTCAATGTTAAGTGCTACCTGGCAGCCAACCATAGGCAAATTTCTCGTTGTAGGTTTTAAATGTTATTTAAACTATAAACCTTTCTGTGAAAATGATTAAATTTTGATCTGAAACAAAGTTTACAACTGAATTTATCAACATTCTCTGTACTGCATGGCAAGTGTGAAATCAACTATAGTAGTCTCTGAGATACTGAACCATTGTTCTCATTAATCAATTGTTTAACTTGGACAAGCTGTATTAGCCAGATAATACAAATTTTGATACTGTCTGCAACGAGCATATTCTATGTCACTATAAATACAAATATCTAGAAATTCTAATCATGCTAAATACTTGTAGAGCACAGCAAATTATTAACATCCAATAGTATCATACATTTTTTGTATATTTGTTATAACAAATGTAAGTTGAATGTACTGGAAGGCAGCATTTTGTATTTATAAATAAGCACCCCTGCATTGTATCTTTAGTAAATGAACAAACTGAGTTCTTATCTTTACAATTGTTAGAAGCTTTGAAATAAAAAAAATTGATCAAGACCAAAATCAAACTACTCCTGCGGGTTACCTTGTGTTGCTTTTAATGATAGCATTTTAATTACGTCAGAATGTTAAAACTAATGCAGTGAAATAAAAACTGCTGAACTTATTAATGATATTATAGTTACTTATTAATTATGATAAATTACAACAAACTAAACCACAATGCTAAAATTGTTATTATTGACAACATTACTTGCTTAATCCTCTTGACTTTATTCCGAGCTTAGGGCTTCTACAAGTTTTCTCCATTCTTCTGTATTTCTTGCTTCTCTTTTTAGTTCTGACCATGTTAAACCTTTTCTCTTTTAATTCTCTATTTTAGGCCTGTATGACATGGCACAGAATTTGGTACAATATTCTGTCTGTGAGCATGTGCAATAGGTCAAATTGCGTTGACATCTGTCAGAAAACTGTCAAAATAATCATGTGACTGTCGATAAAGTAGAATTCTAACAAGATTTTCTAATATTCAGTTGCTTTTGCTTTGCTTTGAAAGAGCGAGATCGAGGACGCGGTTTTCCAAGCATGCACTTAGGCCACATTTGGCCCATTGTACAGTTAATACCTACGTAAGTTCGTAGGGCTTTTATTTAATTGTTTTATACGAACGCACAACAAAGCAAACAAACTGCAGCAATAAAAAACGCGAGCAGGATGAGAGAAAGTGCGTGGAGTGTCGGCAGGGGGGGTACACATATTCTTCTCTGCCCTCTGTGGTTGTTAACAAACACTAAAAATTGCTCGTTTGTGCATCGATGCAACACCGACTTTGTATAAAATTCTGTAGGTTTTAAAACATGAATTTACAGAATTTTGTACAAAATTCCGTGCCGTGTCATACAGGCCTTATACTTCTCTTCTATATTTCTACTGGTCTGCCTTGTTCACTTCTCCGGCGGGGGTGTTGTCCACTGCTTGTCTTGCTATGTAATTTTCGTCCTTCCTTAATGTATGGCCTATCCATCTCCCCTGTTTATTTCTTTAGTTATTAAATTTTTAATATTTTTCTTAAACTTCTGTTGATAAACACTTTTTAATGTTTGTGTTAAATATTCTGATCTTTGTTTCTGTAGTAAATTCGTTTGAGTCCCATGTTTTCTGTAATATATGAAATGCAGTTTGTGCTTTTCCTTTTCTATTCCTTATGTCCTCTCCCGCTCCTCCTGTATTGCTTAGTATGCTGCCTACGTAACTGAAACTTTCAGTATTCCGTATCTCCTTTGCTTTTATTGATATTTCCATTTCTCTTAATGTATTTATCTTCACTATCCTTGTTTTATCTATATTTATTTTCAGACCTATGTTTTTGCTTCTTTAGCTACTCTTTCTGTCTTTTTTCGCATCTGCTGTCTTTTATCAAATAGTAAGCAGATATCATCTGCGAATTCGAGATCTTTTAGTTTACTGTAAGCATTCCATCTTATTCTTGTCTTATTTCTTGTTGCCTTTTTCATTATGCAACCCATTAGTATTAAGAATGTTGGGGACAGTATACAGCCTTGTCCTACTACAGTTTCAATTTTTATTTCTTTTGTAAATGTTCAATTGTGTAAAATTATACACAAAAATTGGTAACATTAACATTTACTAATTATTTATTCCAGGTCAATTCATGTTTATGATCGAAACACAACGCAAGATTCCAAGGAATTCATCCATTCAGATTTTGTACCAATGGATATTCATGTATGGGATTCACATCGACAACCCATGAAGCCTCACCCATGCGAAAACAACAACGGTGGTTGTTCTCATCTTTGCTTACTTGCCCCATACCCTCCGGGCTTTTCGTGTGCATGCCCAATTGGCATCAAACTAGTCGACAACGCAACATGCGCGAAAGGCCCCCAAGAACTGTTAATTTTAGCCAGACGTACTGACATTTGCATAATTTATTTAGATTCCGCAGACTACACACACAAAATACTACCTCTTAATAATACAAAATATAACATAGCTGTAGATTATGACCCAGTGGATGGATTTATATATTGGACGGACGACGAAGTTAAGAAAATCCAGAAAGCCCGACTGAATGGGACAGCACAATCCGACATAATTGTTTCGGAAATTCAGCATCCGGATGGTATTGCAATTGATTGGATTGCTCGAAATTTATATTGGACCGACACGGGTACAGATCGCATTGAAGTTGCCCGATTGAATGGCAAATACCGCAAGGTTATCATCAGTGAGGGTCTTGTTGAACCAAGAGCAATTGCTGTGGCACCTGAAATTGGTTGGATGTTCTGGTCCGACTGGAATGATAAAAGGCCGAAAATAGAACGGTCAAACTTGGACGGATCTGAAAGAGAAGTCATCATTTCTACGAACTTAGGGTGGCCCAATGGTGTGACCTTAGACTTGGAGAACCTAAAAGTTTACTGGTGTGATGCTAAAACAGACAAGATCGAGTACTCCAACATGGATGGTTCAGATCGCAGGGAACTTATAAATGATAACTTACCGCATGTTTTTGGGTTCACCCTCATGGGTGACTATTTGTATTGGACGGATTGGCAGCGCCGAGCTATTGACAGAGTACATAAGGAATCTGGTGGCAACAGAGAGATTATAATAGACCAAATTGCCAATGTGATGGGACTGAAAGCCATTCGTCTGGGTGAATTGAATGGGTCCAACCCGTGTGGTGTTAATAATGGAGGCTGCTCTCATATTTGCTTATACAGACACAATAAGACCTATGTGTGCACATGCCAAATAGGTTATGAACTCACCAAAGACGGACACAAGTGTGTTGTACCTGATGCATTTCTTTTATACACACGGAAAGATAGTATCGGGCGAATTAGCATTGAAAATGGAAATAATGAGATGACAATTCCTGTAACTGGTGTTAAACATGCGAGGTAATGTTGTTTTAAGACTATCATTTAGCATTCCGGAATATGTGGCCGTAGCTATTTAAAAATGGCTGCTGGTGGTTTATACAAATTGAAGTTACATTTTTATAATTTTATTATCGTACGTTTTTCAATTGACACCCTGTATGTATGTCTTGCAGCCATATCTGATTTTATTTAAACAGCAGTCCGCAATGTTTTATACAAGAATCCTAATATATCCCTTGTAAGTTAGAAACCTCAAAACTTACAAAAACCTCCTATCCTTCTAAGAACTCCTGAAATCCTGTTCAAGTAACTTAAGTGTTTCCAACATTTGTTCTCCTACTAAAAGTTATTTTTGCAGCTCTGTTGATTTTGACTGGGCAAATATGCGCATTTACTGGAGTGACAGCAAGTTGCGCGTCATAATGAGAGCATTTATAAATGGATCTGATCCCCAACGAGTTGTTGATTTGGGACTAGCGTCACCTGAAGGCATAGCAGTTGATTGGATAGCCCAGAATATTTATTGGGCTGATTCTGCAACTCACCGAATCGAAGTTGCACGTCTTGAGGGGTCCAGTAGACGAACTCTGATTTGGAGAGACATCGACGAACCTCATAGCATAGCTTTACATCCGCAAGAAGGGTATGTTTACTGTTTTATTTCTTCTGAGTGTCCGTAAATGTTTTTGGATTTAAATTTGAAAGTTCTGTAGAAATTAATAAACAAACGACACGATAAAGAGCTGATTTACTTTTGTCAAAATAATGTGAGTATGTGTGGCTGAGACAAGTTGTTGTTGAATTATAATTATTATCTTAGGTATACAGTTGAAGTCCGTTATAGCGAATACCTATTATAACGAACATCCGCTTATAACGAACAAATTTTTAGGTCCCGGCAAAAATGTATTAAAATGCATGTAAATAAATGCGTTTACAACGAATCGTAGTAGAACGAACATTCGGTTTTAACGAACAACTTTTTACGCCCTTCCAAGCAATTATGTGCTAAAAATGACATCTACATCAAACATTTTCGGCCTTCTTGAAAATTGTTTGTTCAAAAATATTTTAAAAGATTATCTTTCTGTAAGGCATTGCAGATTTATGACCATGGGAAAGGAATTTACGTACCTAGTTTAGTATTTACACAATTAGAATAACATTCCTTTGCAGCCGAATAATAAGGCTTATGGATGACGCACAAACTATGAAGCTACCTGAATGCATTTTCTATGAAATATCATTATCACCTAGGATACGTCCAGCTGCATTTACTAAGCGGATTGTTTTAGAATTCAGTGCTACTGCGGTCGTTGAAATGGATTGCCGTAAAAGAAAGCAATTTTCGGTTGAGCAAAAAATTTCAATTTTTCGCGATCTGGAAAATGGGAAATCACAACGAGAAGTGTGTCGCGAGCAGGGACTGTCTCCATCAACATTATCAACAATGATAAAAAATAAAGAAGCGATCGTTACGGCCTTTGAGAACAACGTGTGTAAAAATAAAAGACTTCGCAAAGCTGCCCAACCGGAAGTTGAAGAAGCAGTTTTAAAATGGTTTGTGCTTCATCGAGGTCAGAATGTTGCAATATCTGGGAAAATGCTTCAAGAAAAAGCAACACAGTTTTCAGCGGAATTGGGTGCCGATTTTAAGTGTTCTGATGGATGGCTGAATCGTTTTAAGAAAAGACATAACATATGTGCGGGGAAAATCAGTGGCGAAGCAAAAGATGTTTGTAGTGATACAATCAAACAGTGGCTTGAAAATGTGTGGCCCGAAATTCGTAAAGGTTATGAACCCGCGAACATTTTCAATGCCGATGAAACAGGATTGTTTTTTAGAATGACTCCAGATAAATCATTAAAATTTAAAAACGAAAAATGTGTTGGTGGTAAATTATCCAAGGAACGTATTACTGTGCTGGTTTGTGCTAATATGACGGGAGAGGAAAAGCGTAAATTGCTAGTGATTGGTAAATCCGCGAATCCGCGCTGTTTTAAAAATGTAAAAAGTTTGCCCGTTAATTACATTGCAAATAGGCGAGCCTGGATGACATCCGAAATTTTCAAGAAGGAACTTCGAAGCTGGGATAGACAACTGCAAGCTGTAAAAAGAAAAATTTTGCTGCTAGTGGACAATTGCGCTGCACATCCACAAATGTTTAATTTACAAAACATTAAACTCGTGTTTCTTCCACCAAACACCACTTCTGTATTACAACCAATGGACCAAGGTGTCATTAGAAGTTTAAAGTCTCATTTTCGGAAACAGCTGGTTTTAAAAATTGTAGAAAATTTAAATCATGAAGTTCAAGAAAAGATTTCCCTTCTAGATGCCATAAGAATGGTAAACAAAGCCTGGTTACGAGTTGAAGCGTCAACCATTCGAAATGCTTTTCGCCACGGAGGACTACTACAATATGAATCAACAGAATTTGAAGAAGAAGACGATCTCCCTATTGCGCAATGGTTGAAATTACACCAAATACTAAATTTCGACAATGATACAGTTGAACAATATAACAGCGTGGACGATTTTCTAATAACTAGTGAAATTCCTTCCGATGGCGAAATTCTAGACTCCGTAAAAGAGCAAAATTGCAACAAAAACACAGAAAGTGACAACGACGAAGAATTAGAAAAGGACAACATAAACGAAATAAAAGTGCCTCAAATTTCGGAAGTGCAGGGATATTTAAAGTTGATAGCAGCATTTTTTGAATCTCAAGAAGAAACCAGCGAAAGTGACTTTAGGAATCTAGCGTATGTAGAGCAATCAGTAGAAAATATAAAACTGAAAAAATTAAGCAAACAAACTAGAATTACTGATTACATGTGCTTTGAAAATCCAAAATTGTAGTTTTGCTTATTACATTATGTATATGTATACATATATTATATGTTACTATGTATTTTACTGTATATATACCATGCCATCATTATGTTGTGTACATTTTTGGATATTTTTAATAAATGGGTATGTAATTGGGCTTATTTTTTTAAATTGTTTATAACGAACTTCGGCTATAACGAACATAAAATGTTGGTCCCTTGAAGTTCGTTATAACGGACTTCAACTGTATAAAGGAGTAAATATATGATTAATTATATTCACCTATTAATTAGTATGATTTTCATTTAAATAGGCCAAGAAACAATAAATAGAAATATAAAAAATATATAAAAAATAGAAACATCTCATAAATAATCAATTTAAAATTTTTGTTTAATATTCCGTAAAAAGAATCCATGCAAAATTTAATTAACACGTTGGATGCTGCTGTTGCTTTTAAGCGTTTTATTTACATCAACTGTTTAACGTTTGCCAGACTGGTCGGCACTGAAGTTGTGGATATGCACGTGGATGAGCACTCGAGTAAAGGTATTTAGAACGCTGAAGTACAGTTGGTCCGGAATTTTTGTGATATTTAAACTTTTTGTAACAATGCAAAGAGATGACGCTCAGGTAGGGTCTTCTAGGCAAAAAAGGGGCCGTTTTTACAATTATACAGAGACAGAATTATTGAATTCTTAGAAAATCGTGACAGGGACAGTGATTTTGAATTTCGTGAATCTGATGACGGTTGGTCAGGGTGGGATTCGAGGGTGAAAGTGACGATCTTAATTTAGTTCAAGATGAACCAGAAGAAGAAAGTAGATTTCAAGAAAATATAGAAAATGAATCTGATTTTGACTGGGAGGGTGAGCCGCAAAACATTGAGGACTTTCCGTTTTTAGGCAAAAAGAAAGACCGTACTATACTCACTGGCAATATTGTGCAAACATTAGGCGATGAAACTAATATAAACGCGGAAAATATATTATTGTCGGAAAAAACAAAAGAAAAATCAAGAATTTGTGACTGGAAACCCCTTACAAAGGAGGAACTTCTCATTTTTCTCGGAGTCTCTCTACATATGAATGTCGTACGGTAGCTGAGAATGCGTGATTATTGGAAAACAGATCCTTTACTCGACGTAAAGGGAATTTCTTCTAGCAGGATGTTACGGTTTAAAATAGCCGAACACTATATGTGGGCCTGGACGTCCCCAGGTGTAGCAGCGGCTAGCTGACCAGTGGAGAAGGTCGTGGGTCCTCGAAGAGGGATATGCGTGGCGCCAGGTAGTCCACGCTACTACTAGGCAGATAACAAAATCCCAACGAGACAGACCACCAAATTCTCGTTGGGTCCAGACTGTTCTCTTAATAAGAATAATACACACAAATAGGCATCGGTAATTATATATCATATATTCAAGATAAACCACCCGAATTCGGTACCAAATTACCCCATACAACACAGCATAAATAACAATGTTCATATAATCTTAAATGATGATATCGGCAAAAGTATTAAAAGTGAACTGGGACATATAAAATATTATAAGCCAAGAACAAAGGCGAATGCTACCAGTATATAGCTTCTAATATCAACAAACATAAACAAAACTGCACAAATTACATATCACAATCTTGGTACGCTACCTGTAGTAGCAGCTTCTCACCATTAACCAGATCCAAAGTAGATTGAAAAGGAGTCACTTACTCCGACCTTCTGGGTGCTTCCTTCGAGGATGACGGCCACCCTCCACCAGGTCGCTCTCCGCTGCACGCAGAAACGCAGTAAGGCGCGTCAGTTAGAAGAGGGGATCCGCTCCGACAAAGCTGCGCGATCCAACGGAAAATTTTGGGCCCGGAACGGCCGACAGATGTAAACTGACGTCAGTGATACCATTCACTTCAGAATTTGGAAATGGATAACAAGATAGTAGCGGTAGCTCTGACTTCGAACCTTTCGACGTACGCGGCTACTGTAGTAACGTAATCCCCAATGTAAAGCCTCCACAACGGAGAATATGACGCCTCAGGGCTTCGAGATTACACAATCTAATTCACAAAAAAACTCGACTCCATCACTCCACGAGCCACGAGTTTCTTAACACTAGTAGCCCCAAAACGGCACTCACAGATTCCGCATTCGTTATATCCGGCTAGAATGCCGCGATTCTAAATCACCACGAATGTGAAATTTGAGGACACGTGAACGGAAAATTTAATTTAACAGTTACGAGCGGCGTACGACACTCTTTCGAAGCAGCTCGACCAAGACTCTCTTACTCAAAATGATTTTCACCCCCCTTATTTCAATGACGCGCGAAATAGCGTAACAAGTTCAAAATCTATTTTCAAATCATTATTGTTATGGTAAAAACCTCTTTTTTATATATGGTAAGGAAGTGTTTTATTTAAAATATTATATTTTATGTAATGTTTGGTTACTTAAAAGTTCCAAGGGGTGTTACATGCTTGTATTCAATACAAATTATATTATAATATAGCGCCTAAAGGCAATTATCTGCTATAAATAAAAGGCGAGCTATGTATAATGGGGAATTGCGTATACTGTCTTTATTTTCAAAGCTTTTCACTAATAAAGTGTAATAAGTATTCTCTTATATCCGTCAAATAAAACAACAAACTTGTATGTTAGTTAATGGTGCTATTTACTCTAACTAATACATTTTTTCTTTTTCAGAGATACCCTGGCGAAAGTCCATTATGGTCGTTCGGAGCATTTAATATGAAAATGTTCAGACACAAGAAAATCGATGTATTGCCGTTCAATGAATACTCTAGTGAAGATACATAAAGCCATGAATAAATGTTATCAAAATAAAGATCATATTTGATGTTAAGTCACAATAAGTTTTACGCTCAAAGTTAAGAATTATCAACTAAAAAAGAGAAATAATTAATTTTTATTTGATTAGTACCAAATTCAAGGCTACTATAACAACTATAGATATGGATTTTAGATTTGTATTTTAACTTTATACGTTGGTACATTTATATAACATAGAATTACACCTTTAACATTAAATAAGAATTTAATGTTTTTACAATTAATAAATTTACACAGAAAAAGTAGGGACCGAAAGTTGATAAGTTTATACCTAAAATATTCAATGTTAGTACCTACTTGCAGATATTTTATTATTATTATTATTATTATTATTAGCATACGTTGATTACGGAATTCAATTACGAGATTAAATTTCCATTAAAAATATGACACCTACTTCAATTTATTGCCATATGAAAGTTTCTTAGTACTGCGAAAAATGTATTTTAAAATCCATTACAGCTACTTTCTCATACCGAATTTCTGATAACTAAATAGTTTCGCAAAGTAATTGTGAAAATCATATACATAATTGCTCACTTAACCTTTTGCTTGACAGATGACAGGACGTTAAATTAGATTTGCGTGATGTACGCCACTGAAAATTGTTATAATAATAAGGTATCTAAATTACCCATATTTAGTTGCCAGAAATTCTCGGTATGTGAAAACAACTGTATGTAAATGGAAACAATGAATGTAAACTTTAAAAATTAGAAACAAAACAATAAAATACTGCAAAATCTAAGTCGTACTGAAAATAGTGGTAGATATAGTGGTTTATAATGTGCGGTATAACTTAATCGCAGTCACATACGAAACAAAAACACATACCACGCTTGTTGCAATTACTATTGTATTTTTTTTTTCTTAATCTACCTGTATAAATATAAAATAGCATACTAAATATTTTTCGTGGTTATCTACAGACTGGATTTTATTATCTTCTGCGAGTGCTTCATCTCTTACGATATGTAAAGATCTCCTCCCCTATGCCTACATTGCGCTATTTACATTACCGCACACAGGACCTACACCTTAACGTGGTCTCCGAATTACGAGAAGTGGAAACACTTCTACTCCAGAGAACATTTAGTAAGTAGATTCCCTCGCTGGTTTGCCATTACCTTGCGAAGGAAAACAGCCGTTAAAAATCCAATATTCTGGTAGTGAGAATTGAACCCCAGACCTTCAGCGTATTAGTCGTAACGTGCTGACCTCTAGCCCACGACAGCCTCATTTAATTTTATTATAAATTCGTTTATTTTCTAAAAATAGCATAATCGTTTTGTTAGCATATTTCATAAACATATAATTTAAACATTAAACTAGAAATATACACAAAATAAGCCAATTACAAAACGAATTAATTGCTAGTAGAAGTGATTCCGATAATTGAACGGAGAAACACAGGTAAAACGTGAAAATGAATTATTGCATTTATAAATTAGAGTGTTCAAACCACTTTATTTAGCGTTTATAAAGTTAAAATAATATCCATTGAAATATTGCTATCGCTTTTCATCGTATGCTTTCTTGGTAAAACAAAAACTATACCAACAAAACTTCACATTGCAAATAATTTCCAACAGTGTTCTATAATGCCAAGATGTGATTCGCATAATTAGCAATTCGGATACTTAAGTTTCGAATAATCGAATTCTCTAATTTATTAAAACAATATTCGATATGTTGAAGCCTTGTACCGTATTCGAAAATGTTTGCTTTTGGGATTTGATGCAAAGGATTAAAACGAATATAAAAATAAAGATGTAAATTTTGAGTTATAGATAAGAAACTAAAATTTAACATTTATTTTAATCTTTTTAAAAATGAATAATAGTATCAAAAAACAATACTGTCCACATCTATTCAAATACCTTCTCTCCTATTTCATGAAAAAGATTCACACGATTTATCATGGAAGCATGAACCCTCTATAGCATATTTTTCATTTACTGATGCCACAGCAACGTGAATACAGGGTATGACATTTTCAGGATTCGCAACAGGTTCACGGTAACCGTTTCCTTTCAATTAGCCCCAGAAAAAGAAATCTAACGGATTCAGATGCAGTGATTTAGGAGGCCGTGGTATAGGTCCGAATTGAAAATGAGTTTGAGACGATAACGTTCGAAGGCTTGTACTTGGTTGCGCCTCAACAAATTCAAGAATTTGCCCTTCTCGATCGGCGCTTAATGTTGCTTGACATCGTATCTGATATTTTCGAGGATTTAAATTATCCGTTTCCAGTGATCTATGTTCTGCAAGCCTTATAGTTTTTGCTTCAGGGTGCCGACGAATCGGAAAATCTCGATTTAAAACGTTCACAGAAAGCAGAAGGAAATGATAATAAAGATACTTATCACTATGACAGAACGATTCATAATTTTGAACTTCACCATAGCTACTATTTGAATTATGTTGAACAACTAATTGAAGCGACCGTGGGATAAAACTTACTATTTACTTTTTTACCAATACTTTCATAATGGAGGACAATCGAAAACAAATTCCACTTTTAATTTTCGATTTGTTTTAACTCCCCGAATCAACTCCCAGAAGCACGACCATCAATTTTGAGACACCCTATATAGGTTAATTAAAGCGATAGTTCTTCTAACTTTTTCAAATATACGGCAGGTGTTAAACTTATACAAAATTGCCTTGTAAATATAATGTTCTAAACAACTGCTCCCTAATAAAAATATGGTTTTTACGCAAAATCCACTCTGTAGATAACACTATTACGAGGGTAAAAAAGCTCTGTTAGAAAGCTATGTTTATACGGTTTTGTAATTCGAAGAAGAAATATAATTACACTTTACTACTGTACTGTTGATCATAATGAACAAATTCTATAGTAAAATCAACATAATGTAACGTTTGCTTTATTTTATATTCAATAAACACCTGCATGATCGTAATAGATACTGTTCTTAGTAGTGTTGTTACTAAATCGAAACCCATAATATTTTAGCGTTAGCTATAGATGACTTACCAAAGTTTTATTCAACAGATTGTAGATTTTGTATACCTAATATATTTAGATTATAATAAATAAATATTCAGTTGTAAGTAGCTTAATTGATTTATCCTCTCTTTGTAGAAATCCTGAAACAATAGCTTAAGTTTAAAATTTGGCATGGCTTCATGTAAAATGGTAAAAACGTTCCATTTTATACAGATTTTGCTTCATTCGGTTTGACAGTCATCAAATATCATACACTGATTCATTAAACTGCGTTAAAAATGTACTTAACTCATTAAGTTGAACATAGATTGTTACAAAAATCATTTGAAAGGTTTTCGGAATGAAGTATAAATAGTTCCGAAATTATGAGAGCACTAAACTATTTCATCTGTCGTATAAATAGCAGTAAAATATCAAGTCATTCTGTCAAATAGTTATTTAAATGTAGTTTTAGCATTAATGCATTTGTGTGTTGGAAATGGAATATCGTGCTTTAACTAAATATGTTTGTTCTAAGAGGAAATTCATATAGATACGAAAAATACTTCAGGGGAGTATGCGCCTATATTTTCTACTACGTTTAATTTAAATGAGGTCGTGAAAACCATGAAAAGCGATAACAACACCAAAAATCATTGGAGACTTCCTGGCTAAAAAAAGTGTCAGAATTTGCTAAGGCTGAAACATCTTGGGTAAAGGCGCATTTTGATATTATGCCTGAAGAATTAAATATGAGAAGGCGATTCAAATTCAAATTCATTTATTAATTACTATCATACGCATTTTCGCAAAAGGACTGCCGAGTTTGCTACAACAAGTGATCAAAACCATTTAATCTGCAAACTTCTCAAGAGTGTTGAGACCGTTGTAAGAAGATTACAACAAAGTTTGTGCGTCAACTTGTAAAGACTGATGAAACCTTTGACCACAACAATATAATTAAAGCAAAATAACAATTAAAACAATCGAATCATCCCGATTATCTGTTAACAATGAGGCAAACTCTACTGAAAAGGTATAGTTGGACCAAACTTATAGTAGCGAATGTTAAGCTGTTGACTTGCTGCAAGTGTTAGGGTCGTTGCAGATAGGCGATCAAGAACGTATTCAGGAAAATTTGTGAATGGATAAATAAATATGTTATACAACCAGAAATGCGTAAACTAATACTTTATTTTTAAATTACATAATAGACACATTTAACACGCCTTTCTAATATTATTAAACGCAAAATCTACATTTTATTTTATTTGTTTAATTTACACGATGTCACTAAATTCTGAGACATCAGAAGAAGAATCAGCTCCAAAATTAATTATTAAAGGTTTGATTTCATATTTTAGAGCATACTTCTGTTTAATATTCTTGATGCAATTTTTCCAATGTTTATTGATTTGACAAGCGTGACGTCATGAGTAATGCATAATACCATGTTTCATGTAACCAATTATTGATCGATTTTCCCTATGGTATAAATTAATCATCTTGGTATTCGATCCGTAACCGTACAATGAGATCTCTTTCCCATTATGTATTGCCGTTTATTTATAACTATATATTTAACTCCCATATCGGTTATCAAACACCGTAATGTTTCTGGACTTTCGTTACGTGGCGTACATATGTTATGATCTAATTTCTTGAATATTTCGCTTACGGTGGGAACTAATTCCTTTTTATAAAAATTATAAATAGGATCTTTTACTGTTTCTCTGATTGCTACATCAATTCTAGAAATTTTCTGAGTAGTTCTTTTCTTGCGGCGTGTAATACGCCCTTTCTTTATAATTTTTCTCGCTGTACTATAGGGTATCAATTGTGCAACACGTTTCATAATGCCATACTGGCTGCCTGAGTTCGGATTTAAGTAAAGTAAGTAAAATTATTCGCTACCCTTCAGCGGGAAGACGCTGGCGTGTTGTACTTATATTTATATTTTCACTTCACTACTACTATTTACAACATCTATGTCTTCGTCGGTATCACTGCTTGCAATTTCCATAATTTGATTATTATCGTCGCTTTCGAAAGATCTCCAGAAAGCCATGATATAACTGCGACTGATCAGAATTTCGACTGAATTTACCCAGGACAACAACAAAATTAGCTTACTTTCACACACAAATGATGCATATTACAAAACAAATCTACCATGATTACCTACATCGTTAGTGGACAACGACACTCATTATAACGTTAAGATATTTACCAATATTCAGGGAATAGATTGTCGGTCATTCGGTAATTTTAATTTAATCTTACATAGATATTTTTATTATAACATTTTATAATATATATTATAATTATACCCAGTTTCAATACAAAATTGCATCGCCGGATTTTACTGCCATTTCCAAGAAAGTTAAATGCGGCCGTGACCACAAACTAATAAGCACCAACACTATTGTTCAGCGATTACACTTAAACTTTCGCTACCAAAAGTTTGGTCCTACTTTATCAGCATCGATCTTCTTGGGTAGTGAAAGAATATTCCTGGTAGATTATCTTGCAATGGATTCAACAGCAGAATACGGTGCTATCCTTTTTGACCAATTGCACAAAAATATTTGTAAAAACAGGCCAGATTTATTGAAGAGGAAAGATATTTTTCATCAAGACAATGAGAATATCGTTTCCATCGCAACACTTATTGAACTAATAGGAAATAGGATTTGCTGCCACATCTGACAGCCAAAAGAATTCCTTGGAGGAAATGAATTTAGGTCAAATAAAGAAATTCAAGGAGCGCTTCACAATTTCAACAATAGCAACTTTGTAGAATTTGGGAAATCAGAACTTTGTGATGGTATAATAAATGTAGAAGTTTGTTGATCCAAGTGCCTTGTCGTTAATGGAGGTATAAAGAAAATAAAATTAATTTCTAGAGCGACTCATACTATAAATCTTTTTTCCATTTTAAATAGCCCTCGTATACATAAATATTCATAACTTTTGATTCTAGTTGTCCGAAATTTACTTTCAAGCAAAATGGGACCAAACAAATTTGTTGTCATACAGACATCAATTACTATATTTATATGCTGGGAAATTTCGAGGCTCCATAACATTTCCACGTTATTGTTGCAATTATAAAAAAAAGTACAGGAACTAACTTGTAAAACCTGTGAATATATTTTTTAATTACAAAAATAGGGTAATTATGTTCATGGTAAAACTGTTTCTATATTAATAAGAATTATTTAATTTAAATTTAAAACAATCTATTATAGTATATCATTTCCCGTTCTATACCACCATATTTTAGCTCGTGCTTGCGCAAAAATTACTAAAACTTAATTATAATAAAACTATTATAGCAACCTATAGTATTTAAACAAGTACCAATAATTTTCGCTTCATTGTACACATTCGTATGTGAGCCACATCAAATGATAGAAGCAATTTTACACAAAAGATTTAATTAAATTTAAATTTAAAATTTTATTTAAATAATAGAAGCAATTAGCATTTTGATATATACAGACCTTCAAATGGTATTCTTACACATGATCTTGGAACACACACCTAAAATGTTTCACTAAGAGGAATTTCTACAGAAAACGTTTCTTTGGAGAAACAAGTTTATAAGAAATTGCTTGAAACTTCGGAACTCTGCATTTCTAAATCGAATTACTATGCATTGAATACAAATAGAACAAAACCGTAAACCTTCCTTGTCTTACGAAAGTGGATTCAAAAATTGTCTTTGTTCCTGTTCTTAGAAGGTAGGGCGACACACTGTTATCGTTGCATGACATATACGTAAATAAATTAAAAAAGAAATGTAATCGCTTTTAAAAATTTCTTTCGTACAACGTAATGGAATTTGATTTAGCTTTTTTTGTAAATTCCCTTAAATATAAACCTCTTCAACAATCATAAACCATGTAGTGCAACTTCTCTTCTCCGTTCGATGGGTTAGACTAGCCTCCTGTCGACGATACGTGGAAGAAGGGCTCGCAGTACCTGCTAATTAAAGAGGAAGAAGAAAAAGAACATTTTTTGTAAGTGTTATCTAGCGTAGGTATTTTGTTGTTTTAATGTGGAAAATTTATAATTAGATGCTGTCAAGTTTGTCAAGTGATCTAACTCTCGACAGGTTAACCGCCATTCTTTGTAGTTAATTAATGTATCCAAGATACTGCAACAATGTATTGTTATTAGTTAGGAAACATGCAAATTACCTACCTTCCTACAACTCACTTCGTGTATAGAGTAGAAAATGGCACAAGCACACAATACTACCATTATTTTATATAAATTGTAAATACAAACTGTATTTTAACTATATTTTAATAACAATAGGCTCAATTTCAACAGGATTTATTTACAAAGAAAAACCTTTAATTGCGCAAAATTTAAAACTGCCAATTTATTAAAGGACATGTCAACAACAGACAAACACTCAAATTATAATACAAACAAACATAATAATTTATTGTTTACGTCAATTACAGAAAAAATCACAACAAACAATCTAATTTCTGTTAGAGCAGGTAAGGTAATACTTTAGTTAATTTACATAACGATGATTACATACACAAAGTAAATAATTTTATAACGACTTCAAATTTAGAAACCTTTAACAGGGATCCCACGAAAAAATTTCAGAAACGAACTAAAAGAAACTTTTAATAACTGTATTGCTACCTTAACAGATATGCGCAGAAAAAATACTACATCCAAACCCACAACCACCAAAACGATACGGTTTAATAGAAGTACATAAAACCTAAATACCTAAACGCACCCAACCACATGTTAGCAAAAACATTAAATAATATAGTTACTAGTTTAGAATACACACCAAAATATTCAGTTAAAAATTCTTCCGATTTAAACAATAACTTGTCCAGTTTAAATTTACCTTCACAATGCAAACTAGTTAGTCCCTATGTCACCAATATGGCTTCCCAAATATTCGAACTTCGCATTAATCAAATTTTTTTTTATTTTTAATGATCAAATTTATCTTCAGAAAGACCGTTTACCAATGGGAAGTTAAATTTCACCACTTTTGGCTAATATATTTATGGTACATTTACAAGATCTAATTTTGGCATCAAATCAATCTTCAAAAATTATATTTTGGTTCCGTAACGTTGATGATATTTTAGCATGTTTTAATAGTTCATTTGAGTCTATTGGTGCTTTCTTAACGTTTATAACTCTACACTCAAACATAAACTTTACATTAGAAACAGAACAAAACAGATGTATTAATTACTTAGGCTTAAACATAAAAATTAATTCCAAAAACTAACTCGCGTACTCTATTTATAGAAAACCTTCACAAACAGATATTACAATAAAACAGTACCCATGTCACCGTAAAACACATAAATTAGCAGCCTATAGACTATAAAATAGCAATTCAAAACATATATTCAATAGACCACTCTCAAAATGGTAAATATATTTTAATTTCTTAATTCGGTAATACATTGGAGAAAATTGCTAAAATTATAATCAAAACAAGTACATTTATAAAAGACTTTCAACACCTTATTCAACGCAAAAGATAGAACTAACAATTTGTAAAATCAGGTAAATACAAATTAAATTGTTCACATTATAATTATGATACATACGTCAAACAATTAGAAATGTTGATATCAATACAAAGAACACATACAAATATAAACCCCCAGAAAAATCTAACTACCCTAAACACTTATTACAACGCAATCATGCATTGACGTCAAATGATATAATAACATTTTTACATTTCTGTGATGCTACACGTAACTTGGATATACTCGAGGCCATTCAAATTCACAAACACACTTTGGCAAACACACCTTTAATGAATGAGCAAATTGAGCTAGTACATTCCCCGCTATTGAAAATTTTGGAATAGAAGGCCGGAGCCAAGTTCGAAATCAACATCCAGTGTGCTGCTGCCCTAGCTACAAATGTTTTCAACATTAAATGCTTTTGAAAATGACATGTAAAATCACGAAATACGTATAAATCACAGAAAGTAAATAAATAATGTTGAAACTGAATCTATTATTATTATTAAAATATAAGTATGAATTTCAACGAAGTACGGGAAGAAGCAATTAACACAGTATTTTAACTATTTTGGGCAAAACAACATTACACTTAGTTTCGCCAAAGATGTCTTCTTTTTTGCCATTTTACATACACCTTGTACATAAAAAGTGGTATTAGCCACACCATATATAACACAGGTTATTATTGTATCTGCAAGGAACGGTGGTTTACAGATAAATATGTTAAAGGATCTGTTGCGGTCGCGATTTCAATCTGTTCGCATA
>JABXWE010045349.1:0-10709 GCA_014611495.1 Limonius californicus
GCACTGTGGGAATTTCAATTTACAAATCCAGTTAGCCTCAAATAATAAAATTTAAATTGTTTACTGTTTTTAAAAATAATTATTTATGTTTTAAAAGTATTAGCATGATATTCAAAAAACTTTAATTTTAGATTACAACAACAATTACAAAATTAAAAACAACACGTACGAAAAATAATCATTAAACAATCATAATAAATGCTCAAAATGGCCACAGTTAGCATTTAAACCTGCTGTTAATCTTCTGATAGAAGGTTGTTGCATTTTTCTAAAAATCCCTGGTGTATTTCTAATTAGTAATTACATTACAAGGATGTGTGATGCACTGTCGTAAAATATTTAAGTCATGAACAGGTGATGTATACACAAGGACCCATAAGTAATCGTGCATAAACAACATTATTTTGTTGGATATTTAAAAGGACGTCTTCCAGCAACAAGCGCAAGTCCTGTTATAAATACTCCAAAAAATGTTTACCAATTTGTCGTGGCGGAAGTATAAAAGGTTCCAACAATACATCAACAACAATAAAATTTGGATTTTCGTCTTACCAGACGTGACTATTATGAAATCTCTTAAGTCTGGTGTATTTATTTGACGTTACAAGAACCAACGACAAATTAAATCAGGTAAGGGCTGCGGCCGTGCACACGTTGAAAATGGTATGGGTGTATTTGATGGGCGTGTATTATGCGCCATACTGTCATATGGAAAACTTTCTTTTTAATAAACCCTATCGAATACGTATGTGATAAATAAACACACTCGTGAAAAAATCACATTCGAAATTGTACCGACATCATTCTCTATAGTTTTAAACGGTTTAAAGCACGGTGTAACAAGATTAGGAAAACATGTATGGTATAATCTTTTGACAATTCGCATGAGCCCTCCCATGCAAAAATGCATGTTGGT
Source organism: Limonius californicus (assembly GCA_014611495.1). Taxonomy (NCBI): domain Eukaryota; kingdom Metazoa; phylum Arthropoda; class Insecta; order Coleoptera; family Elateridae; genus Limonius; species Limonius californicus. The sequence continues at coordinate 917 of JABXWE010045349.1, forward strand.
TATAATTTCTTAAATACAAAATTATTAATTTTAGTTTATACTAAATTCACAATAAACCGTAATCAGAAACTGCCAATATGACCGCAAAAGTCGGCAGAGAACCTATATACCATCCTCACATAGGGAAGTATAGTCTATATGAACTTAGCAACGACAACGGAGTAAGGCTAATTAATTTTGTCGCTTCAAAGAATATTGTGATAGGCGGAACAAAATTTGACCACGAAGACATACACAAGGCGACCTGGAGCTCCCTAGATGGCGAAACACAAAACCAGATTGATCATATTTTAATTGATGAGCGTCATAATTTAAATCTCTTGATGTACGCACATTCAGAGGTGCTAATATCGATCACGACCATTACCTTGTTGAAACTAGGGTTAGAGAAAGAATTTCTAACATTAAAAAGACATACAACCTAAAGGAAAGCAAACTTAGCACCTTATCATTGAAATCAGAAAACGTAGCGAATGAATTAACTAGAAATATAAGTAACAAGATGCAAAATAAAATGCAAACACCCGGGGATGACATCAATACGATTTGGGAAAGTATCAAAACAAGTATGCAGGAAGCAGCTGAAGAGACGCTAGGAAGAGGAACTAAGGAAGCAAAAAGATCTTGATTTGATGAGGAGTGCGCCGAGGTAACGAAGGAGAAGAACGTGGCCTATGTGAAAACCCAACAAAGGCAGCGTACACGTGCGTCTATTGAAGAATATGAAAACAAGAGAAGAGAGGAAAAATGGATACCAGAAGAATGGTATGTGGGAATAATACATCCCCTCCATAAGAAAGACAACCAACTAGAATGCACTAACTATAGGGGAATTAGGTACTCTGTTAAATATATCATATAAGATATTCTCGAACATACTACATCAAAGACTACTGCCCTATGTCGAAAACTCTCTCGGGAGTTATTAATGCGGCTTCAGTAGTAACAAGTCCACGATTGATCAAATATTCTCTCTGAGACAAATAACTGAAAAAACCACTAAATACAGCATAAATACCTTTCACATGTTCGTGGACTTTAAAGCGGCATACGATAGTGTAATTAGGGGCAAGATATACGAGCCCCGGCCCATAATAGTTCGGACATTAAAGAAATTTCGTGTTATTTGCTTAAAAACTCTTAGTAAATGTTAGTATTTGTAATAATTGCTTTAATTGTCCATTACATAACAGCATTTAACTAATAAACAATATAAACTTACACCAAAATATTAGGTATTATCACGTAATTTTAATATTGTGTAGCGCCACCTTTATGTTTAATAGCAGCCTTTATACGATCAGGCATAGTATCAACGAGTTCTTGACATGATTCGGGCTGTATACTATCCCAAATACTCTGCAGTTTGACTTTGAGCTCTTGTACTGTTCGTGGTGGATCTTTACGCAGCTGTTTCTTCATTTTATTCCATATGGACTCGATCGGCGAAAGATCTGAACTACTAGACGGCCAAGGTAAAGTTGGGATTTGATGATCTTCAAGCCAGACCTTTACTGTTTTCGCCGAATGGCAGGGAGCACCATCTTGTTGAAAGATAAACTCACCTTTGGAAGATTTACATAAAGGTATTGATGGCAGCAGGCTGTCTTGTAAAATCTCTTTATATCGGGCAGCATTTACGATTCCATCTACAAGATGTAACTTTCCCATTCCTGTTCCCGACATACATCCCCACACCATGACTGATTTGGGAAACTTGACTTTCTTTACTAAACAGTCATTGTGGTATGCCTCATTTGATGTTCGAAAAAAACACGTTTTCGGGTATCACCTACACAAACATCGAATTTTGCTTCATCGCTCCAAATAATTGAGCGCCACTGCTCTTGAGTCCAAAATCTATAGATTCTTACCCATTTCAACCGGTTTCGCATTTGTAATTTAGTTAGTAAAGGTTTTTCTTTGGCCTATTTGAAAAAAACAGAAAGTGAAATATTAGAAAATTTCAAATCAACTAATTAGTATAGTACCTTATAGAACCTATAACCAATTTTTTTAATTTGCCGTTTAGTTGTCGTCACAGATATTTGTTTTTTAATTGCATCTCTCCACAAAACAGTGATTTCGCGTGTAATTGCACGCCGATTAACTTTTATAATTCTTCTTAGGCTTCTTCTATCAGCATCAGAAATAGTAGGTGGGCGACCAGTTTTTTTCTTTTCAGTAACATTGTTCGTTTTTTTATACAATTTGATAATATCGTGAATTGTCGATCGTGGAATGCTATGAGAATTAGCTATTTGTCGCACAGAAGCCCCTTTACTATATGATTTAATGATAGATAAGCGTAAATCTTTGCTTAAAGATTTACCACGAGCCATCTTTGTTAAAACGACTAACACAATTGACATTTGTAATGTATTTTGTTCCTAACTGATTAGATTTTGTTCTGACAAGAGCATGGCGTCATAGCTCGGCAACTATGATTTTATCTATCTAGTGTCCGAACTATTATGAACCGTTTTTCAAGTGTCCGATCTTTTATGAACCAATCGTAATTTAAGTTCTACAGTAATATCTTTTTATTATTTTCAACATCGTGTATTATTTGGCATTAATGAACTTCTAAAAACATACAATTTTCGATAATAAACGTAATTATTTTGTAGTTGAAGGTAGTATCCATAATTTTTAAATATGTGATAAACAGAAGTATATTTTTTAGGCTTGTCCGAACTATTATGGGCCGGGGCTCGTATAACGCCATGGCCGAAATGAAGATACCACAAAAGCTTATAAAACTTGTCAAAGCGTAACTAGGAAGAGTTCAATGCATGGTTAAGATACAGAATGATGTGTCGTAGCAGTTCCAGACTTTTAAAGGCTTAAAACAAGGCGACGCGCTGGCATGCCTACTTTTTAATAAAGCCTTGGAGAACGTAGTGCGAGACTCACAAATCAATACCATAGGCACAATTACCCCATACAGGCAAAATTCTTGGTTAGGGTGTACAATGGGCCAAATGTGACGTAAGTGTATAGAGATGCTTGGAAAGCCGCGTCCTCGATTTCGCTCTTTCAAATCAATCAATTAATCATATACACAAGATCCGTGAAGCTTCTAGCCTATGCGGACGACATAGGCATAAAGAGAGAAATAATAGACAACACACATGCATTTGTTAGTTTGGAACAAGCCGCCAACATCATGGGACTTGAAATAAATGAAATGAAAACAAAAATCATGACCATACCAAGATTGGAAACGCGCCATAATAGAATAGAACAAAACATCACTATCGTCAAATACAACTTAGAAGCTGTACAGCAATTTGTATACTTAGGATCCCTGATCAACGATGAATCTAATACCAGCCTAGGGATTAACAGAAGAATTATGCAAGCAAATAGATGTTATTATGGCATTAGAAAGCAACTCACCTCCCATATTCTCAACCGGAAATCCAAAATAATCCTTTACAAAACATTACTGAGACCAGTTTTAACGTATGGTTCTGAAACCTTGCCACTAACCAAAGCTGATGAGTTACGCCTACTAATATTCAAAAGAAAGATCCTAAGGAAAATCCAAGGACATAATACTTGGCGAAGGCGATACAACCACAAAATATACCAACCATACGGCGATAGAGATAAAGTAAGGACAATTAAAATTGGACGACTGGGATGGGCAGGGCACGTCATAAGGATGGACGATGCCCAACCATCTAAAAAGCTGTAGATGGGTAAGCCAGAGGGAAGAAGGAAAATTGGGAGACCCAAGCGACGATGGTTAGATGCAGTGCAAACGGATCTGAAGAATACCGGCGTCAGAAACTGGAGCCCAGGGTAGAGACGCTTGGAAAGCCCTCCTAGAAGACGTCAAGGCCCACCAAGTGCTATAGCGCCAAAGATGATGATGATGAGAAATTGCCAACAATCTAAATTTTATTGATGGAGGTCTACTAGATCTATTAACAGAAGTTTCAATAATATTTCATGGAATTAAGAACGTGGACTATGATTTCTACATTCTAATTGAGTAATCGCATGAAACAAAAGCAACAGAGAAAAAATGTTTGTAACAAATATTTCTATTACAAAACTGTATTAACAAAAATTGGATAACGCACAAGAAAGTTTGGAGGGTGAAAATCACCCTCAGATCCTTAGAAAACCCCCTTCTAGAGGGTTTATGTTTTTCAAACACAAATTAAGGTCTTACTAACCTGTAACTTTGTACCAAATTTGGTGATAATAGCTTTACTCGCCCCAAAGAAACTCAAGAAAAACAAAACATTTTTTGAAGAGTTTGAATCCCATAACTGTAGGAGACATATTTCAAACTGTGTTTATGTGGACTTTTTGGCTTATTTTGATGAGTTCTATATGCCTTTCATGCCATCTAGGAACGATATTCTGAAATACCTTGCATAATTGCATTTGCACACTATGAATCGCTTAATCTCGAAAACACTATTGGATAAAATATAATATCAAAAGTAATTTATAACAGATTGCAAATCACAGCTGAATGGTCAGTAATGTATTCTGTCGGGGGATTTCCTTTTCCCAAAAGTCTCACGTTTCATATAAAATATGTGTTAATTTCTGGTCAGTAAAATTATTACTACTACTACTACTTCTTATTTCAGTAGCTATTTTAAAAACTGTTGAATATATCTAAATGCTAATATTTTTTGTATTTCGGTTTAGTTTGTAACCATTACGAATATTAAAACATATTCTCAGTAGAGCGAATTTATGGCAGCATTTAAACAAACGCTGCATGCTGATTAAAATGAAAAACATACATAACCGTTTCATAAATTACAGCGACCATAACGTTATTTTAGTTTCAACAACCAGAGCTCTCTTTAAATAAAATAAAGGACGCACATGGCGCAATAAATTCAATAACTGCGTGTATTCTGTAATTCCGGCCGACCCCTAAAACCAGTCAGTGAAACTAACTATATTGTCAGGCCACCTGTCCCACTGACAGACAGTCAGTAAAAGTGACATTCCCTTTAACATTATATTGCGAGCCGTGTCACATCACGATCTGCCCCTTGGCTACAAAAAGTACTCCGTACATTGACTACCGAGAAAATACCAGGCAGCAGAATTTTATTCTACGAAATGTTGGATGAAAAACTTTTTTGGTTATTACGAAAGCTGGCGCGATTAATTTTATATAAGACTTTTCAACAGCCCCTGCTCATGAAAGTCTTTTTAGACAAAAATTCCATAAAATTAGTCAGTAGGTGACACATGTGGCATTGTGCTTCCTCACAGTTTTCTTAAGTGCCTCATTCAAGAGTGAATGCTATACTAATACTATTATAAGAAATAAGTTAAAATTATAATATATAAAAAACTAAGTGCAAAAGAAAGAGATGTTCGTACCGGATGTCCTTTGCGTTGTAAATATACCGCATCCAACAACCAGCGAGGGCAAGAAGGAAGGAATAAGCAATTAACACGCGTGAGAATGAACGGAAATAATGAAGTATAAATGTATGCACGATATTCAAATAAATTCGATACCATAATAAACGCATAAATTATGTTAAAACCACCCTATGTGTATCTCATCCATAAGAAGCTCTTTCCACGCATTCAAATCGTGTGCTAGTATACCATTTCCAATGCCTCGATTAATGCTCAATTTAATTTAACCTGAAACCGGAGCAGCCTACACAGGGTGTTTTAGAATAACCTTCAGAAATTATAAGGGCATATAGGACCCATCAAAGTAAGCCAAAAAATGTATATAACTATAGGTGGACATAGATACCCCTACATATATAGGCCTTCCAAAGCCTTCAAAAAACACTTTGTTTTTTCCTCAATATGTATGGAGCTAATAAATCTATTATCATCAAATTTGGTACAGAATTACAGGTAAGTAAGAGTTGTGTTGAGTTTGAAAAACACAAACTCCCTACAAAGGAGTTTTTTAAGTGGGTGGTTGTGGTTTTTACCTCAAGAGTTTTGTATTGTATTGAATTTTAATTTACTGCAGTTTATATGTATAATAAAAAAATTTGTTACACACATTTTTTGTTCGGTTGCATAGCGAAGCACTACCGATGCCGGTCAAACGGTATTTGTAGTCCAGCACAATCCGCGCTGGTCAGTACTCGGATGGGTGGACCAATATAGTGACATGTGCAACCGGTCGTGTTTTGGAGGGTACGTAAAACCGTCGGTCCCGGTTGTCATACGAACATCTTTGACAATCGTAAACCATGTAGTGGAACTTCTCTTCTCTGTTCAACGGGTTAGGCTAGCGTCCTGCCCAGCATACGAGCAAAGAGGTCTCATAGAACCTATTCCATTGCAGGAAATTAACAGGTCATTGGCCTATATACAGAAGAAGAAGAAGAGGATTTATTGTTCCTTTAATTTATTTCATAAATCACTATAATCCATGATTTAATAGCAGATGTACTATAGGAATTTCGATAAATAAGTATCAAGAAATATCATTAAAATATTCAAAAAAGTTTAATTATAGATTAAACCGACAATTACAAAACCAATGATAAAACGTACAAAAATTAAAATCAATAAATAATCATAATAAATGCTCAAAATAGCTACCGTTAGCATTTAAACATGCTGTTAATCTTCTGATTAAAGATTGTCATTTTCTAGCAAAAGTCCATGGTGTATTTCTAATTATATTACAATGGCATCTGACGCGTTGTTGTCAAATATTTAAGTCATTAACACGTAATGCATACACAAGACTGGCCCAATATGTAAAAATCCACGAGATTTAAGTCTGGTGATCGAGGTGGCCAACCTCTTGGCCCCCCCTCACCCAATCCATCTTTGTCCAAAAACATTATTCCTATGATTTCTTACTATCAGTGGAAAATGAGTTGGAGCTTCACTGTGTATAAAGCACATATTTTGCTGAATATTTAAAGGGACGCCATTTTATTTTTTAGTAATTTAGCAATAAACAACAATCAGAAACATTAAAAATCTAAATTTTATTGATTGATGTCTATTAGATTTGGCTACAGAATTTTCAATAATTCATCGAAATAAACCGTGAACTACGTTTTCTACATTTTATTTGAAAAAGAGTAATCCTATGAAAAACATGAAACAGACACAAAATGTTTTCTTTGAGGCTTTCGCGGTTTCTCGACCTGTCAATATTACAATTTACTTTCGGCTTAGACCGCGTCGTCATTTAGGAACTACACTCAGCATTATCAGATAAGGACCGACCTGTAGCTTGTCTACCTTTACAAGCATGTGCTTTAGAAGTTTGAGCCATATTTGTTCGTAGGCCTGCCTAAACAGGGCCGTGTGCTTAGATTATTTATACCTTGGGGCGGACAAGGATTTGATCTTAATGTATTCTGTTTGCCAGGGCCATAATACTTAATCGGCTTATGCCGAATTAATATAAGCACACGGCCCTGTTTAAGTAGGCAGGGCCTACCAACAAATATGGTTCAAACTTCTAGAGCAAATGCTTGTAAAGGCAGACAAGCTACAGGTTGGTCTTACCTGATAATGCTGGGTGTAGTTCCCAAATGACGACGCGCTCTAAGCCGAAAGTAAATTGTAATATTGACAAAATGTTTGTTACAAGTTTATCTATAATATTAAAATTGGGTTACACACAAAAAGGTTTGTGGGGAAAAACCTCTAGGGGGTTTCTGTTTTCCAAATTAATAAAAATTAATGTCTTACTTACCAGTAATTCTTTACCAAATTTGATTATAATAGCTTTATTAGTTCCAGAGATGTTAAAGAAACGAAATTATTTTGAAGGCTTTGTCATTCTGTAATTCTGTGCGGGTACATATTTCTGATTATTTTGATAAGTCAGGTGCAGTCTTATTTGAAGAGTGCGAAGTCAGCGGTCAGGTAAAATAACCGGTAGAACTAAGATGGGCGACCACGTGCTCAAGAAATCCGTGACCAAAAACAAGTGGCGTAATCGGCATTTCTTGACTTGGAAGAAAAAAATTAAACTTGCACCTTTCATAAAGCCATCAGATGAACCAGCATGTAAGACAATAAAATGCTTTCCTTCAAACCCCGATTTGTTCTTGTGATTTTCTTGCAATCGTCCTGCCAAGATTTTCGAACACCTCCTCTTGAATAAATTAACGTTTCATCCACAAAAACTACTTTTAATGAGTTTATATTGGCATTGTTTACAAACGATATTCTTTGATTAACAACACATGGTTTTTCACAAAGAAACCGTCGATTGCAGTCCTTTTTATATATAAAACCACAGTTTTTTAAAAGCTGCGAAAGGCGTGCTACTGGCGTAAAAGTTGTAAATGACATTCCCAACATCTATTTTTATATTTTCATCACCATCGGCAGTTTTTGGTTTACTCCTAAGGCGCTTTTTTGGTGCGCTAAGTATATTTTCTTTGTCATCCTTACATATCCGCTACAAGGTACTTAGGCTTATATTGCAGCTGCAGCACTTCTTTCTTGAATCTTATCAACAGGAATCAAAGGCTCACCGTTTCTTCCGTCTTCTTTAAAATAATTTATTATATTAAGCAGTAACTATTTCGATTGCAGAGACACGTGACCTAGTTTTGTTGCCGCTGTAGACTAATAAATTTTCACAAAAAATCGAGAAACAATTGTCGCAAAAAGTTCACAAATCTAAACACAAACATTAGCACTCTCTCTTCTGATCACGAAAGAGAAACTGCACTGAAAAATTTGACTAAAATGAGGGTTAATTACTCACCTTTTTTAGAAACTATTGTATTAACTGCGTGCATTATGATAATTGCATATTAATGTGTCATTCCAGCGTTATTATAAATGTAAACTACATTCTTTAAAATTCTGGGAGGACTGTTAGGTTCATTTTAAAATGTGCCGCTTTGTATGAATTAATTTCTTAATTTGTTTGCCGCTTCGTAGGAATTGGTAACGTTATTTTAATTGCAGTCTTATTTGGGGTTATCATTTCTGTTTTGTCTTTCGAAGTTTGAGATATGTTAACAGTTTCTTTTGTGTCAAACTTGCAGACTTTTGTTTAATTTTCTCCGCGCGCGACCTCGAGCGCTTCCGAGAACTCACGTGTCCATTATTCTAGAATATTTCATAACGTTTCGAAATATGGTGCAATTAGTGGGGAGAAGGTGCAGATTCCCATTGCGTTTTTAAGTCAGTCGATCTTCCACCTTTCTTGACTCCGGACCTTCCCAAAATTACATCTTTAGGGGAGGGCTTGGGTCGGCTTGGGTTTTCGACGGGTATACCTGGTGTAATTTTCGTTTCGTTGTTTTACCATGGGGTTGAAAACAACACATCGACAATTGTCGGATATTAGTACCCTAGGATGTTAAACCCAAACAAAAGGCAATTCTTTGTGAATTGGCCAATCGCCGTTCGGCGGATGAATTTCGAAGCCCAGCACCGGTCCTGTTGCTGCTACTATCGTTCAACGATTAACAACCTGTCGTTCAACAAATTTTCCTGCATTTGGAAATCAACCCTCCGGGAATTGTGCCTGCCTTCTCCGAACTTCAAGGTAAAGAACCAGTTTTTTTGTGCAGTGTAAAATGAAACCCTTTTTTATTTCCTCGCGCAAACTTGCAAAATTTCGTGATATTGAACTTGTTTTATGCAACCTATAAGCGATCTTCAATCGCCATTTATTTATTGTTGATTGTAATAGTAGTTTACGTAACAAGTCCCGAAAGTGGTCTTTTACTGGACGAGTGGGCAAATTGCAGGGCGAGCCGCAGGCGAGTCTTGCAAGCCTGCGAGTCCAGTAAAAGCACTTTTGGGACGTATTACGTACAATATTTTTTTTAAA
>JABXWE010045350.1:0-11685 GCA_014611495.1 Limonius californicus
AATTCAAAAATTACCACGGGATCAATGTTTTAGTGTTCGTTTTCTATAAACGGTCTAATTAACTAGAAACCAATATACGAGTAATTCATCATAAACTGACTATAATGAAATGATATTAAATAAGCTACTCATACATTAAGCTAAAACATCACCATGATGTATATCAGGTATCAGATTTTCATGCCAGTTACAGGAATTCTGAGGCTGATAGGTACAAAACTTCCATGTTATAATAGATAAAATACCTTATACAAAAAAGGATATTTAGTTTCTGAGAAACAGGAAAGAGATTTTGAAAACAAATTTTGTCTGTTTATCAAGTATAAATATAACGAGTGCGCAACTTAAAATAAGTATAATATAATTTCATACTATTACCTCAGGGTATGAAGAGCTTGAGATATTTATTGAAAAATCCATTGTTTCAGCTTGGGTAGGTTTCCATTGTCGTATTTTATCAATTCTCAAGGTTGCTAGAACAAGTAAAATTCCGCTTATACCATCCTCAATATCTGCAAGCACATTCGAAATGAACTAATTTGCATACTCCATAAAGGAACATAATACTGTTCTCCATAATATTAATATAGATCCACCTGCATGTATGTTTAATGTATTAATTTCCCAGCAGGTATCTACTCCAGTGTTGATATGCATAACAGCTAGCTTTGTAGGCCCGTGCATTAACGTTGACAAATGTGTAGTAAAGGAATTCCAGTTAAGTTGTAATATTAATTATGTCTCTTATGCACAAAGACTCTATGGTTGTATTGTTGTAGACAGCGAGAACAAATCAGCTCCTATGTACGCAGCTTGAAAAGCGATTACATAATTAATGCCTTCATTTCCTATATTCAGTTATGTTAATTGAGTGCTGCTTAATATGAACATTATGCACCAAGGAAGATGTTGCATATCCTTTCAGTATCATACATTCAGTTTTCGATTTAAAAGAAAAGGTCGCATGATATCGTTGAACCTTTTGAGACAATATATAACAGAAAAGTAGAAAAATCTTCTTCTTATTTATATTTTATTTAGCACTTTGTTAGGCAATAATTGTAACTACACCAATATTGTCTAACAATTCGTCTCTAATAAGGGTTTTAAAGTGTTATGAATATGCTTCCAGGGGTACAGTCTATGATTGCTGTTTTGCACTTTATTTGTGTATTGGCTCTGCTTTTTGTTTTTGCACTATTCACTTAAAATAGTTCAAAAGATTTCAGTTTGTTTAACCGCTGCATTGGTTGTTATGTGTTGATAGCTCAGAATGTCTTCCAATTAACTTATACATTTGTCTAAACATCAGCTTCATGTGCGTTTCTTGCTCAGTTTTGCATCTAGCGTCAAGACCAGATATTTTGTATTATTTTTGTCGTATACTGATATCTGGTTAATCACGATGGTGGTAGATGGTTGAATTTTCTATTCCGTGTTGTTATCTATCACAATAATGACAGTGACGTTGACAAAGGTTGTGATGGAAATTCCTTTCATCTCTGGTATATCGTTCATGTAAAGGAGATAACGGAATGGGTTTCGTATGGGCTCCTGTGGAACACCAGCTGATATGTCTTTTATTTCTATATAGTTGTCATCGTGTTTTGATATGCACATTTAAAATGTACGATTTTAAAAGTTGGTTGTGTTTTTTAGGCAAATGTCTATCTATATTATATTTCAGGCCTTCATGTCAGACTTTGTCGAACGCTTGTGCAACATCGAGGACTATAATAGAGCAGATTTTCTTTTCTTCTGGCGTTCTTTCGAATATGATTGTTTCTGAACCCAAATTGTTGGTAAGGGATCATTTTCTTCTTCCATTATCGCTTTGAGTTTAAAAAACTAAATAGTTAAAAAGTAGAATATCTCAAGAAAATGAGCAGGCACTTGTTTGGTATAACATAGACTTATAGATGTAAGGGGTGGTTTATAAATGTTAGAGATAAGTATAGAATAGCAAACAAAAGAAAATATAAGGAGTAAGATAAAGAATTGTTAATTGGAATAAGAAGAAATTAATAATACCAATATAAGGTACAATGTAGAAGGGAATTATAGAAAAATGTTAAGAACGAATGACGCAATAAGAGCAGCAACAAGGGAAATAGTTAACTGGTTTGTAAATATGTTAAGTGTAAAAGTTCGATAAAACTACGAGATATCGAAACATGTCAAAGGTAACTGTTGAACGAGAATTGATCATAACTAAGAAGAAAGAAATTATTAGAACTACAGAAAAATGTTAAAGATGGATTTTGAAAGCGTGTCAGAGCCAAGTGATTGATTGGTTTAGAAGGTAGTGAACATTAAAGTTGAAGGTGAATGCTGAAAGAAGGATCTACCACAAGAAAGGAAGGCTGAACTCGTTAGTGGTCTAGTAAGATGTCACAGATTAACGTTGAAATAGTTATCAACAAGGGTTTGTGTGATTTAAAAAGATGCTAAAGTTAAAAAGTTGGACAATACTAGAAGAGATGACCAAATGTTAAATGTAAATGTTGAGTGAGAATCGGAGTAAGCCTAGAATGGCTTAGCAAGATGCATGATAGTTGTATTAGTGCTAGCATCAAGAAGTTAACTGATTTAGAAACATGCAAAAACGAAGGTTGAATTAGAAATAGATATAGAAATATTAGATGATGCAGAATGTGAATGAATCAAAATCATAACACAATATTACAAGTGCAATCTGAAGCTGTTAAATGGTAGAACGAAGTTAAATGTGAAAACTTAATGAGTCCTGGAACACAGAGGTTAAATGATTTTGACAGATGTTAAAAGTAAAGATGCGCAAATATTTTGTGTTGAATGAGACTGAGAAGAATATATCACAAGCAATGAAAACGGAAGTTGTTTGAGTTACAGGTAAATGTTGAATTGAATCCAGAACGAACATGTTAACTGCGTTAGAAAAATGTTAACGGTGGAAGTTGTAGAAGAAACCGAAGAAGATATTAGAATATGTTTAATAAGTAGGTATTGCAGAGGAATCAGAGCAATATATGAGAAGTAAGGAGTAATGAAACCATTTATTCGTTCAGAAAGATGTTAAAATTGAATTTTGAATACGAACCTGAAGGTTACGAATGTAGACGATAACTGGTTTAGAAAGACGATGTTGGTGAATGTTGTAGAATAATTAAATGTAAATGTTTAGGAATAACGATGTTAGTAGAAAGAAAGAAGAGAGTTTACTGGCTTAGAAGTAGAAAATAGGTGAAATGGGTTTGAATAAAAATCACAAGCTGATATCAGTAAAAATAAATAGAAGTTTTGTTTCTTAGTACTACGTAATGATATAATCCTTCTGTTTACCAAGATAAAAATCGGAAAAATGGCTACACGTACCAGCAGGAACGTAAGTTCAACCAAGCGAAGGATAAAGGAGAACTTAAAGGTTAGTGCCAAGTGAAATAAACGTTCCTTCTTAATTGCCGGGAAATTGCTAAAGACTTAGCAAAACTAAATCTGAATCTGTGAACTCTACTTATTTCAACACTTGCTCGTTGAAATTATAAGACACCTCTGAAATTGTTAATTAGTGCACGTTGTGAGTAGACACTACTTTGGCGCACCGCCAAGTAATATAATTATTTCAAATGTGGCACGGGCCAATCTCTAGCATAAATTTGGAGGCGGAAACATTTGTGAAACACGAGTTCCTCACTTTGCACGTAGTAAAACTCAGGGAGCCAAAATGGATATTCATACTGCACAGCACTTTATGTCTCTCACCTTGCCACTCTGATTAGCGGAAATTGCGCTTTTTACTTTGACATGCTAGTAACGCATGGGGATGAATGAAACATGCCACTGCCGCAGGCAATTCAAATTCAGCGAGAGTTGTATAGATCGCTGATAAGATATTCTAGTATTGTTCCACATTGTTATTATTTCAGGGTTTCAGGATATTAGAACTCCTGTAATAATACACATTTTTCCCTTTCTTCGAAGTAACGTTTGCGAAAGCTCCAACGGTATTAAAAATCCTAAATAAGACAGTCAGCTGGTGACAAAGACTTAATTTAATTATATTTTTATTTTTTATTTTTAGAAGCTTCTTAAGTGTTTTGCGCAGCGGGGATTCAATTAAAAATTAATTTCACAACGTTATTTTGAAACGGTTTTAAAAATAACACGATTTCATTTACGCAAATAGTATAATAGACCTTAATAATGGAAATGCGTTAATTGTTCATGCGACTGAAATATTAAGCAAGCAAAATCCATCTGGTGTTCCTGAGAGATTTTCCCTCGATGATGGAGTGCTGGATGTTCTAGATTTATCGCAGTCGTCTTTCGTTAAACGTTTGCTACGAGAGAACTTGCTTCTTCATTAAAAATAAAAGGTCTTAGGATGTCACTTTTCATTTTCTGAATTAAATATCTGCCGTTTTCCCTTCTGTAATGAGACCATTTTAGTACGGCTGGTTGCTAATGTCCATATGTCGCATGCATAAGATATTATATTGTTTCCTGGCTCTCTTTGTTCTACAACAGTGTAAGGTTTCTGACTAAATTAAAAATACATGAGGAGTAACTCTCCTGAATACATAAAGCTATATGTACCACAGAATAAATTTGTAGTTCACAGCTTGAAGGATTTGGAAAGAATTTTTTAAACTTTCATGAATTTAATTTTGAATTTTTTATCACTGCTCGCTTTCGCGGTACAGCATTTTAGCTCTTGTGAATTTTGCTATATTATCCCGCGACGGTCTATAAATTTTGAAATATAAATTTACCTAAAGTGTTTTAGTGCAGATTAGCCGTCAGGAAACTTGCACGAAATTTTCTCATTTTCTATTTTGAAAAGGGACTGCCTGCTGCGACAAGGAATTAAAACGAAATGATGCAGCATAGGAATAAATTATGCAGTTTTGCAAAGTTTTATTAATATTCGCAATTCAAATGGAGACATTTCCACAGCTGATTGCATCAAATACGGTAGGTATAATTTTCATTGTGCGGTTATCATTTTAATTAGAAGAAAATAGAAAGTTAATAATAATTAGGGTTCGGATTTATATGCGCTAAAAAGTTCTTATATATGCATTTTTTATGCGCTAAAAATCTGCTATAATATGCTGTAATATATGTGAATATATATAAAATATACGCTAAAAACTAAAAATATGCGGTAAAAATTTAAAATATATGACAAATCCTGAGCATACCAAACACGATTCAGAAAATTTTAAATACCGCTTGGAAGTGTTTATTTTTGTAATTTTTTTACATAGAAACCTTGAACTAAGAGTTACACAGATACATATTAAAAAATAATTGCAAATATAAATTAATTATTATATCATAAAATAATAATAAAAAATATTATGATTTGTTTTTCCGCATTGCTGTTAAGAAACATCATTTTATCTACGTTTTCCATTGTAAAATTGTGTCTCTCGGAAGTTAAAATTTTTTTTTACATGGAAAACGAGCGTTCAACGTCACATGAAGTTGTAGGAGCATACTTCACGCAGCCTAAATTTGACGGGTTTGACTCTATAAAATCTTACTTATTCTATAGAATGTGTTGTAGCCCGGGTTTCTTTTCAGAATAGCGTTTAGCTTGGAAATAACGGTTTTCCCGATGGTTCCCGGACACGTTTACAAGCTATCGATAACTGTATGTATGGTTTCAATAGACTTAGAGGTATATATACCTGCGTACTTTCCAAATCTTTTATTAAAGTTAGCAAAATTGAAAAATGTGTTTTAATAAAGCTAATTGTTGAACGATCTTCTTATCTGCTACACACTTCCTACACTCCAAAACGGCTTTAGAACCATCAACAATATCTTGAAATATTTCTTTTAGTTTACTGCAATTTTCACAATAAAGTAACAGCTTCAATCCAAGTTCTCCATCTATTAATTATGGGTTGTGGTGGTATGGCAATTCAAGAGCGACTTCGCTTAGCTTTTTCCCGCTATTAATTAGTTTTTTGACCAGGGGATATTCTATTCGAACCAGTTCTGCTATTCTATGTAAAGCGTGAGCCATACAAGTCATATGAATCAAATCGGGGTAAAATATTTTCAAAATCCTGTCCTGCTTTAATCATGTATGTAACAGCATCTGACCTTAGAAGTTTTACATTTTCTAACTTTACAGGTTGCGGTGCGTATAGATATGTTAAACCTTCTTTAACCCTTTGTTGTAAAACCATTCTAAGAATAAAAATAAGAAAATAAAAGTTGCATTTTACACTCACTGGTCGCGAGTTGCTATGCATTTTTGCCATTTAAAAATTCCAGGAATTTTAAACCATATGTTTTAAAATTTAAGAAAAAGTAAGGAATATGTACGAAATATGCTGTTATATCACGAAATATGTAAAATATGCGAATATGCGGTAAACATCCTAAATATGCAGTTATATGCGAAATAAAACTTTGTAAACTAGCTCATTTTATGCTAAAATGTAAAAATCCCAAATTCTGATGTTTTATGTAACAACAAAAAGAATATGTGAATACATATAAATCCGGATCCTGATAATAATATGTTTTACATATTTACGAAAAATTCCTCTGCATTTTGTTAGTATTCCAAATATTGTATCACTAGAAGTAGCGCTGAATTGAAGAACTTTTTTCTGAAAAATTCGAATCTTGATTCGCGATTAGGGTTTTTACATCAATTCTATTTTTTTTATATTTGTAAAACTCGTGTCCGAACGCAGACTTGGAACTATTGGAACAAATGCTTAAATATGCAGAAGGTGGACTTATGCACCGCACAGAATATAATTCCACTGTGAATAGTTTAATTTCTAAATACCTGATTTTAACAAATCTTTAGTTCTATATTTTGCGTTGAATAAGGTGTTAAACGTGTTTCTTGTTGTTTTAGAGCTTACTTTAAATGTATTGGTTTTGATTATAATTTTAGCAATTTTCTTCGATATATCACCGAAATAAGGAATTGAAATATATTTAGTATTTTCAGAGAGATCTTTTGAATATATTGTTTGAATAGCTAATTTCTATTCTTTCTTTTTGAATAGTGTGTCCATCAGTTTTGTGTTGTATCCATTACTGTGTTCAACTTGTTTAATAATCGAAATTTCTTTGCTGTAACAAATTGCACACAGTAATGGATGCAACACAAAACTTATAGACACACTAATCAAAAAGAAAGAATATAAATTAGAAATTCAAAGAATATATTGAAAAGATCAATCTGAATATGTTAAATATATTTCAATTCCTTATTTAGGTTATATATCTGAGAAAATTGCAAGAATTATAATCAATACAAGTACATTTAAAGTAATTTCTAAAACAACAGAAAACACTTCCTTTCAACACCTTATTCAACGCAGAATATAAAACTAACGATTTGTTAAAATCAGGTATTTACAAATTAAACTATTCACACTGTAAAAATGTAAACATAGGTCAAACAATTAGAAATTCTGATACCAGATATAAAGAACACACACACTCACACACATGCAAACACCGAGAAACATCTAACTACACTAAACACTTATTAGAACACAACCATACATTGACATCAATTAATATAACATTTTTACAAGACAAGAAACCATTACAATGTATTTTTATATTTTTATTTTAACGTTTGATCACCTGAGTTTTCCGTCAAAGCCTTGATGGAAAATATTTTTGCCTGCCTATAAATATACACACCGTAGAAACGTATATCGAAAAAAGTAAAGGATATAAAGAAATTAAAGGAAATGTTACTTTCCTACACTCACAGTATGACAGTGTATTGTGATTGCGATATGAAGGTTTCCATGGAAACTAGCCTACTGAATCTTCAGGAAACAAAAAAATTAATTCTTTTATAAACGTTAGTCTGTATTAGATAACTTAGAAACTAATAAAAGTAGGGATACTGAGTTACAATGCAAATTTATCGGGTCAAATGTATTCTTTATGTGATCCGAAACCGAAAACGGACAATGGAAAAGTTGATTAGTATCCTTTTTTTCATTTAAATTTAAAAAATCTGTGAAGGTAATGCCCCAGGGCTTAATTAAAATAATACGCCTAACATTAATATCAAGTCAGTTACGATTTTTTGAAGATTTCGGTTTTAAGGTTTGTTTATTCAAAAACTAGTCATTCTTAATAAATTCGAATATAATTAAACGCTTTTAAATAGTAAATAAAGTTGTAGTAGCAGCTCTATTGGTAAAGCGCTCCCCTTCTACTATGCACATTTATAAAAATCTTGTCTGCAACCCACCACACACAATTTCTTAATCCGGCTTGTAACCGTGGGATCGTAATGCCAAAAACCTTCTCTAGAATTTCTGTCGTTGGGATTCAACGTTAAACTGTAGGTCCCCTGTGTTTCTACCTTAGCTGAGGAGAAACACGTGGCAGAGAAGAGGCCGATGGCCACCAGTGGGACAAAAAAGGTTGTCAATGACAGTAAATCCATTCGTGGTCAGCGCGGCTCTCTAAAACTTCTAGCAAAGGTGCATGCATACGTTTAAAAACCTGTTAGTATTAGAATAGGCAATTGAATTGCAATTTTCAATCCAAAATTTAATGCAGAATTTAAAATATCAAAATATACAGATTGTTTTATTTAAAATACCCAAGTTACGGCTATTTTTGGAGAAACTGGGCAACCGCACTTATAATATGTACCATATACAGTCCTTCAATGTTTCATATTTTATTATTTTAGATCTAATTCACAACCCTGTATTGATCTTTTCATCTTCTGCATCTATGTCCTTCTTGGTCTTTCTTTCCTGCGGTTTTTCACACATTGTTTAGCTTTTAAGCTTCCGCAACATCCACTCTATCGATGTCTCTTATTTCAATACTATTTCATATATTTACGTTTCGTACGCGTTGCATTTTTGATAATTCCTAGAGTTAGCATCCGTTTGTACTTGATCTTTCAATAATAGTTTTATATATATTTTGTTTTGTGTTAAATGGCGTATTCTGGCTGTATATTAAGCTGTTTAACTTAGAAATGTAGATTTTTTCTGTCCAACTCTACAACTTATATCCCCATTGCAATCTTTGACCGTGTAAGTAAAACTCCTAAATATTGGCAACCACCGCAATTTTTAACTGTCTTCTCTCCTAGGCGAAAGTCTATTTGTTGTCGTCTTCCTAAGACACTATTTAGTTCCTATAATAAATCAGAAAAATACAATGAAATCTCGGATATGAAAATAACGAAGAAGTAACTTAACTTCGCCAAAACACGCCTTGGGAAGAATTTTCCGGATTCAACGTCTAAATGTAACATTAAATGACCACAAAAATTATGTGCAGCAGTGTGTACCACAATATATACCTACTACTAATGAATCACCAAGTTTGGATTTCAATGGACTTTAATACTTTTTGAAACGGTTTTGAAAATTAGGGATTTCTAATGTCCTATATTCTCAAAATGGGAACCGCGGTAGAGTACTGACCAAGGCGCTTGTCTCCGGAGATATTCTACCGAAGTCGTTCGTATCCTGAGTACTTTCCTAGGGCGTTCCTGGTGTCTTAGTTGTAGTTGGGGCATGGGGTTTTCAGGGATGGAGCATGTTAGACCCACGACAGCACGAAATGTTTTGAATCGGGAAACTGTCACGCCTTTGTTTCTTTTATCCATACAAAATATTGGTTGAGGTGAAAAATCGTCCTCGCAACTACACCTCTGATCTGGTAAGAAGTTAACAAAATTTGACGCACGTTAGCGTCCCGGAAAACCCACTCGGAGAAGGGCGGTTTTAACATACAATAAAATTTGGACCTAATTACAGTTCGACTAATTAAGCAAAGGCGCCACCGACTTTAAAAATTCACTAACGATGTCCTAGATGGAAATTTACGGAAGTCAGTCCTTCAGAATAATTAACCACCTACCTTACTTCCCAGTATTTGCACAAATGGAATTAGCTTTATTATAACACAATCGTAAAAGACAAGTTGCAACCAAAATTTCATTTAATGTAAGACGTAAAAGAATCAACTCCACAATTATAAATGGTGCTTACACTAAGAGCTCATAAGTCCCAATTTTACGTTCACACAAAAAAATAATACTCAAATAAATAAATGAATTGGGCGAAACCTAAGTAATGTGGAGTACATTATTGCGCTCCCCAGAACGTAAATAAATATTAATACAGCGCACTAGTCGATGATAGAGGCCTCCGTGAGAATAATGCGTAACTCAAAAGACTTAGACAAATTACATAAGACAACAAAACTCCGAGAACGCAATATAATCCCCCTCCTTATGACGCACCCTATATATATTGTGTACGTAAAATTGATCCCACATAAAATTAACTGAATACAATATTACTTAATATTTAAATAAACCCCCAGGCTATTCTCACAATTTGAATAAAACCCAAATAAAGTTCAATACTAATTAAATACAATTACAGTCAATACGAAAAATTTCAACAATGGACAACAACAAAATTCAAAGTCACTTCCCTTTAATCTGTGAGATAGCGGCTATCACGGCGAACACATACAAGGACCCAGGCGATCGTGTCTTGATTTGTTAAACTTCTCAAGGTAACTTCGTACTGGTCAGCTTATCTAACGGCCAGCTTGGTGGATGTAGAATTTTCTACTGCATCGAAATCTTAATATCATACTTTCCCAGCCGCACGGATTTGCCTAATCAATTCACTCGAAATCAGATACAAGGTCCAGAGATCTAAGAGGAGACTGCTACTCTTCTTCTAATAGGACTTACCGGTAGATGGCATCTGGCAAGAAAAAATAGTAGTCTCGAAAGGAGCGCCTTCAAATTTGAAATTTCAATTCCCTGGAACGTTTTTTCTCTATCATGGAAAACTAACTCCCTCGCTAGAGTAGTAAACTTCGATCGGAAAATTACTTTCCAAGTCGTATATGACTTAATTAGATCACACGTACATGCACTCGTTAAGAACCATCATCCGAAAACAGAATACGGAAATCGTTCCCAAAAATCCCCCCTTCCTTTTCATTCCGGAAATGCAGTTCGTGCTGCCCACAGTGACGGAAATATTAACTCGAAATTGTATAGGATCCGACAATTATTTATGCATTCTAAGTAGGTAAATAAGGTTGCATACAAACAGGCGCAGAATTCGTTACAAAATGCTGGGTGGGATGGGGATCGTGGAGTTGCAAGGCAGTGTTTTATTTAAATTACAAATAGCAGTAAATAACCAAGTGCATAGAAATCCGTTCTACAATGATGACAACTGTACGGTGGCGGTATCGTTTATTTTAATTATTAGTGTAGAATTAAAAACTGAATAATGTGTTTGCAGTTTATTTTATGTGATACTGCGCTTTGTGTATGAATTACTTTCGTCAGCATAGTATTTTGGTTATTATTCTAATTATGCCAGATGTGTTTACAATTGCAATGGTGTACCATTGATCAAACAAATAATAGTATATTATACACCAAGGTAGAAAAGTCTACTATTATAGCCCGAGGGCTAAGTTTAGATCCCGAGGCGCGTAGCGCCGAGTGATGTAAGGCCCGAGGGCTATAAGACTTTTCTACCGAGGTGTATATACTTTTTTTTTCACTACTATAGTAACATAAACTCTTATAATTGTCAATTTAATGACTATTTTAACTTAAACCTGTATTTATTTCAAATTATAAAACAAATGGCAGTTTTTTGTTTTGTTGGTATGACAGTTGTTTGAAAA
>JABXWE010045351.1:0-22234 GCA_014611495.1 Limonius californicus
CGTCGATTCTGGCTTGGGTTCGAAACCTAAGCAGAACTATGCAGATTTATAAAAATCTTGTCTGCAACCCACCACACACAATTTCCCAATTCGGCTTGCAACCGTGGGATCTTAATGCTAAAAACCTTCTCTGGAATTTCTGTCGTTCGGATTCGACGTTAAACTGTAGGTCCCCCGTGGTTCTACCTTAGCGCTGAGGAGAAACACGTGGCAGAGAAGAGGCCGATGCCCAGCAGTGGGACGGAAAGGCTGTTGATGATAGATAATCCTGAAAAAGCAATGAAATACGAAATTTGGAATATTGAAGCTCTTTGTCGAACTGCAAAAACTTACCACCTAGACGAATACGCAGTTTCATCATAAAATTTTAGGGCTTCCGTCATACTATTGCCAATATAATGCAATTGAAATGGTATGGTAAGATTGTAAAAGAAAATATGATCAAAGGTGCAAACAGGTTGTCGCCCGAAGATGTTATAACAACTTGAATCCTTGTGTCTTTAAAGAAGTAGTTGGAAAGAAATGAGATGCATATGTTAATAAAGTAGAAATTATTGATTTGGCGTGACTGTTGAATATCGCGAAAATCTCTTTGATATTCAACCTTTCATTATTACCATGGAAGGCTCCGAAAGTTCCTCTGATGAAGAATTTAAAGAAATTTAGTGAGTTGTTAATAGATAGCTTTTACAGTGGACGCTAATTTTGGAATGTGGCAATCATTGATTACATGATTATTATTGGTGTTGTTTATTGTTAAAAAGAATATGTACATTCAGAAGCAAATAGTTCTTACGTATTAACTAGTGTACCTTGTCATCAAAATACTATTTCAGTAAATATGTATCTGGTATAAATTGTTGTTACATCTGCCAGAAATAGGTATGCAGAAATAAAAGCATCCTTGTTGAGTTTATTAATTTATCCAAGTTCGGTTTTCCAAAACAGTAAATTTTTTACATATCGTTTTTGAGGAATGTTATACTGAAATGCAATTGTGGACAATTTCAGCCTTACCGTACTATAAAAATAATTAATCATTTTCCCTAGCAACTAGAAACCTATTAGAAACAGTGATGTCACACGTTTGCCGATATAATAAAAAATATACGAAAATATCAGCAACAGTGACTTCATTTTAAACGGGTAATCCCACGAATATAACATTTCAAATAAACTAAAAACTGTATGTTGTTAGGTTTGACGTTACGGAATGCGAATAAAAACTACTGAATTTCACATTTAAATACGGTTGCAGCGCTTCTGCATGTCTTTTATGCTTTTCTTGGGTAAACAAACAGCAAATGCGACCAGAATTCACTGGCCGCGATAGGCAGGTGACTGATAATAAAACACAGATTACTGATCTGTTAATAAATATTGGGCGGTTGTACTCACCGGGGGTCCTCCAGCCGCCTTCCCTGGATTGGAATTCGAACAGGATACGGAAAATCAACTACCGGCTAGCTGATGTGGCAGCATCATAAATTAATTACCAATGATCGGAAATATCGCGATATTAGTATCTCAATACTAGTATCGTGATAGTTTTTGAGAATCGATTATGGCATCGCGATACATTTAAAAAAACTTCTTTAATTTATCGATTATCGCGGATTTGCGATACTTTAGCGATACCATTTTATTGGAACATTCTAGATAATCAAACTAAATAGGTAATTCCAATTCCCGAACCTGTAAACACGTTTAGGTATACTAGGTAGGAATGTAAATAACGTAAAATGTAAAACTCCAAGGCTGTTTGTCCTTTCCACATAAAGAGGGTTAATTTAATACTAACAATACTCAAAACTTTATCTTACCGTCAAGTTTCTAGAAATATTATATTCTTTAACAGTTGTGCTTTAAGCATCGGCCCTGAAACATTTTTTATGGGTCAGGCTTTAAGGACATGAAAGAATTGTTCCTTAAATATAATAATAATTCAAGTGATTCGGTTGAACGAGTTTTTAGTGCGGCTAATTTGAGGTTAAGCCATAAAAGTCATGGACTGACGGATAATAATTTCAAAATGCCGTTACTTTTAGAAGGGAATAAGGCTTATCGGTAACTTCCATTTTTTTTAGTTCCACTTGATAACATTATTAACTATTAAGCATTTGTTTAAAAATTAAAGTACTTAATTCCATTTATTTTTATATTTATTTTTTTTACTCTCCGTTCCCCAACGGAAAGATATCGCTAAAAGTATAGCGATACTTTTTCAAGTATTGACTATCGAGATCGCGATATTTTCTGAAAAACCTATCGAGAGTCGGCATTGCTATACTTTTTAAATAAAGTATTGGTATCGTTATTGCAATACTTTTAAAAAGTATCGTTCAGACTACTGTTATTCACTATAATAATGCATATCTTCTGGTGCATCAATCCTCTACAGAGAACCAGGTAATTGGACTAAGTCCAGTTACATACTTTGTTATTCATAAAAGTCGCAGGGGAGCAAACCCCCTCAGCCCCACATGCGAAGGGGATTCGATGCCATCCTGGTATTGATATTACATTCATAATAATAATAATTATTCGACGTTGACGCCTTTTGGAGGTCACATTTGCCAACTGACTACCTCCCGAATGATTGCTAGGTAAATAATCATGAACTATACCACACACATTATCTACTCATACAGGGTTTTTCAATGAAAAGTAGCCACCCTCAGTATCTTTTAAAACAATTTTTTAGTTGAAAATCGCCAAGACATGTCAACAAAGACAGCAAAGGGGACATCTTTTTACCTAAAATCCGGACGTCTGTCATCAACCCCTTAGCCGTCACAGCCACCCCCTCTAAAATTTTAAATGGTACCATACCATGTGTGGCACATCGTTGGAAAGGTAATTTCATAAGGAATTCATTCTACGATTTATTTTTTTTATTCGCCTGAAATTAAGACATAAAATTAAAAACTATATTTTGTTTATTTCGGTTAAGCTGCTGAATATAGCAGTACCTAGATGCTTTTGTTTCATCTTTTGTTTTTTCATCTGTCAGTCAACATTCAGTTCATTTTGAATATTATAAAAGTGTCAACATGGTTTACACCACTGCCGAAAGAATCTATATTGTGCGTTTTTATTTCAAAATAACGACTGTGCTCGAGCCGCAGCGCGTGCTTTCAATGATATTCATCCTGAAAAATTCCTTTGCCATCAGTATGTTATAAAGTTGATGCAAAAATTCATGGAGACTGGCTCAGTGACAAACAGAAAACATTAACCAGAAAGACCAATTATTAATGAACATGTTGAAGTTGCTGTTTTGGGACACGTTGCAATGGATAACAATCAATCTTTAAATCAACTTTCCCAGGCATCGGGGGTTTCAACAAGTAGTGTATGGAGAATTTTAAAAAAGCACAAATTTCACCCATGCAAGATAAAACTTGTTCAAGAATTAAACGAAGACGACGATGATGGAGTACTACAGTTTTGCGAAATTATGTCTAATAATCTATTGAACAACGTGAACTTGTTGTACAATATCTGTTTCAGCGATGAGTGTACGTTTTTTTTGAATGGGGAAGTCAACAGGCATAACTGTAGGTATTGGTTAGACACGAATCCGCATTTGTTTAGGGAAACCCATACCCAATATCCACAGAAACTTAATGTTTGGGCAGGTATTCTAGGAAACCACATCGTTGGCCCGATATTTACCTTGAGCTTCTTGACACCACTGTTGAGCCGCGTATAAGAGAATTACTGAAAAATGACGTAAATTTGCATGAAAATGAACTAGTTTTCCAGCAAGATGGTGCACCTCCTCACTATGTGGTACTCGTTCGAGAATTTTTGAATAATCGGTTTCCTGGACGATGGATTGGAAGACGTGGTCCCATCGAATGGCCGGCTAGATCACCCGACCTGTCTCCGTTGGATTATTTCTTATGGGGGCATTTGAAATCCAAAGTATATGCAATACAGCCGGCCAACATCGAAGATCTTAGAACAGAAGAATGTCGACAATTGACACCGCAAGTTCTTGCAAATGTTCGTTCGCTCTTTCAAAGTCGTCTGTATTATTGTATGGAAGTTAATGGAAGTCACTTTGGACAATTACTTTAACGGCGATCGCTCCATTCAGCAGCTTAACCGAAATAAACAAAATATAGTTTTTAATTTTTTTATGTATCAATTTCAGGCGAATAAAAAAAAATAAATAGTAGAGTGAATTCCTTATGAAATTACCTTTCCAACCATGTGCAACACATGGTAAGGTGCCATTTAAAATTTTAGAGGGGTGGCTGTGACGGCTAAGGGGTTGATGACAGACGTCCGGATTTTAGGTAAAAAGATGTCCCCTTTGCTGTCTTTGTTGACATGTCTTGGCGATTATCAACTAAAAAATTGTTTTAAAAGATACTGAGGGTGGCTACTTTTCGTTGAAAAACCCTGTATAGCTACTTACATTCACTACGCTCCTGTTTCCAACAACTACGTACGTAGCCACACCAATGTTGTATAATAACAATAATAGGACCCTGTGCTTATAAACCACATATAATAACAAATAGATAATGCGTATCCATTTAGGTAAACACATATAACACTTTATGGGATATAAACCAAAATCTCGCCAGAGGCTTATATTAACTGATATTGCCATTGCAGCACATATTTATATATACATACATAAATGGTAACAGTAATATCGCACCTTTCCTCTGCTTGGAGAATAATCGCACCGCAATTAGTTAATAGGTCCGCAAACGCTATTAATTAGTTATTATGCCAAACATATGCAAGCTTACGCCTAGCTACCAACAACACTGCTTTTAGTACACCGCAATAGCTGACCCTTCTTAACACCCTGCTACTCGTTGTTTTTCCCTCACATTCCAAGAAACACTTGCCCGGCCGCTCGTTCAAACCTTTTTAATCCTTATCGGATGTTACTGAGAGCAGACAAAAGCGTAAACGTATACATCGTGCAAATAGTTATTTGTTGGGCGTACAAGCGCACAAAATCCACTGCCTAACAAAGTATTTCAACATTTTCTTCTACTATTTAACTGTATTTAACACTTTGATAGTAAACCGAGCTTGGCTCTAGTTTAAAATAAAAATATTTTACACAGGGTGAGCCAGATAAGTTATCCTCCTTAAAAGTGATTGCCACAACCTGGCATACATGTATCACAGCAAGTGAGGGCTTGAGTTTTGTATAGTACGGCAATTGACCACTGTTACTTTCCGTCAGGTTGCTCTATTGCTGTAGTACCTAACAGTTTTATTAATATTAATTATATACAGGCTGACCCAAAACGTACGGCAATATTTCAATGATGAATTCCAGAACTTATTTAGAGTCGAAAAGTCCATATAAACATATTCCCTAAACGTAGCCGTTAACGAATTATTGTTTATTTAATAATTTATGTGACTAAAATTTTAGTTCAACGAATTTTATGAAATAAATCTTTTTTTAGTACATTTTTATTATTTTATTTACAAGAAATATTCAAAATTATCTCCATTGTGTTCGATACACAAAGCTGCACGTCGCAGAAGAAATCTCTGCGTTCTTAATATGGTTGCTGGGTTATTCCTAATAACATCGGCAGCCTGCTGTATTCTTTGGCGTAATGCTGCTAGCGTGTGTACTTCAGTTGCATAAAAAATCTGTTTCATGTAACCCCAAAGATAAAAATCTAATGGAGTAAGGTCCGGCGAACGCGGTGGCTATACTAGGGATCCTCCTGCTCCAGTCCATCTTTCCGGAAAATGTACGTTAAGCCAAGCTCTAACACGAAGACATTGATGTGCTGGTGTCCTATCGTGTTGATACCACAATGCGCGTGTAATATTTAATGGCACATCTTCCAGTAATAAGGGTAAAGACTTTTCTAGAAAATATTCATAATTCACATCATTCAAACGGTGTGGCAGTTTAAATGGTCCAATCAGACGAACATTAAGAATACTAGCTATCATATTACACTAAATCTATGTTGAAAATGCGAGCGTCTTCTAAATGAGGATTTTCTGTAGCCCATTCATGAAAATTATGATAATTATTGATACCATTTCGTATGAAAGACGCTTCATCGATCCATAAAATACCAGCTATCACATTAACAGTAACACTAAATCTATGTTGAAAATGCGAGCGTCTTCTTAAATCAGGATTTTCTGCAGCTCATTCATGAAAATTATGATAATTATTGATATCATCTCGTATGAAAGAAGCTTCATCGGTTCATAGAATATGCGGTAGGTTTTGATTATTTTGTACCCAATTACCCAAAATCTTAAACGTGCTTCAAAATCATTACCTAGAGCTCGAACTCTTTGATGATGATATGGATGTAAGCGAGCACTTCTTATTATTCTCCTAACCTGGTTTCTACATATTCAAGTACGTAATGCAATTCTTCGCACAATTAAAGACGGATCTTCTTGTAATAACTCAAGAACTTGTTCATCATCGTTTATGGGTCTACGGACAACTCATTGGCCGACTGCATGTCTTGCATTGAAAGTGCCATGTACCCTCAGCTGACGATGCGAATTGAAGAAAACTGCACGCGCAGGCAGTCTTCTATTGAGATATCTTCTACGATACGCTTGTTGTGCTGCTAAAGCATTTCCATCATACAGACCGTAAACATAATGAATATCTGCACATTTTTCATTTGAAAATAATGGCATTACGAAGTACTTGTGAATTACGATGGGAATAAGTATTTCAGAAATCCGTTGAACTAAAATTTTAGCCACATAAATTATGAAATAAACAATAACTCGTTAACGGTTATGTTTAGGACATATGTTTATATGAACTTTTCGACTCTAAATAAGTTCTGGAATTCATCCTTGAAATATTGCCGGTACGGTTTGGGACACACTGTATGTGTGCAAACTTTAACCGGAATAAATTCTGTAAGGATATACAGTATTTCTGAAAGATTTCTAAACACATTAATTTTAGTTGCTTACTGGCTACATTTCAGCGATCATGTTGTTACTTTATCTTCATCTGGAGGAATGTAACCACCCCTACCTCTTTTTTTAAATATAAGGGTATGTCAAGTGACACGTTGTTTGATAGCTCATTTCAAGAGGAATACATTGCATGTTTTATAATCTAATATTTAAGAGGTTAGTTCTTAAAAAAATAAAACGCACAACGTCAGTTAAACGCTGTTTGATGTAAAAGATGTTCAAAATGTTAAAATTTTGCACC
The DNA here is from genome assembly GCA_014611495.1 of Limonius californicus. Classification (NCBI taxonomy): domain Eukaryota; kingdom Metazoa; phylum Arthropoda; class Insecta; order Coleoptera; family Elateridae; genus Limonius; species Limonius californicus. The sequence continues at coordinate 7,208 of JABXWE010045351.1, forward strand.
ATGGCGTTCTTGGCAAAAAGCCATGATGATTAAATGCATGTCGTACATATTAGAAAATTTCCGGTGAGATTCAACTTTTTGCTTTGAAAACTGGAAGAAAATGAGTATGAAAATTCTAATGTTAGGTCATGGCTAGATACTCATGCTCATTTTTTAAACGAGTTACCGAAAAATTCTACCTGTTAATGTACTAAATCAATAGGATTATGGTAGCGGGTAGACACTCTCCGCGATGTCGGCGGAGATAGGCCTACTTCAGGGAAGCGACCCTGCCCACGCGAGCCGTGCTTTCTCCCTCACTTCCAAATCACCGAGGAATTCTACACGTCCGAAATTCCTAGATCCTACAAAAAACCTACATCAAATCCATATCTGCATCCTTCCCTGGCCAACACGCAATGCAAGCGCGGCCTTGTAAATACAAGCAACCCTTCATAAATGCAGGAGGCTTATGTCCAGCAGTGGACCCTGAGAAGCTGAGAAGAATAGTATTACAGCAATTATCCCAATTCAGAATTAGAAGAAAGTCAACTTACAAATTCTGTTTTTCAAAACCTGTACCTACTAATTTTCACAGTAAAATAGAAAAAACAGTGTAAGCAAAAGAAAAAGAAATCAAAAGAAGGGAAGGTAAAAGAAAGAAAATAACGAATCACTGTCAGGAAATCAAGAGAGATGTAGACATATGAAAAACACTAAAAACTTTCCGAATAGAAAATCATGTGATGCAAGTTTATGATTTAATAGTAAATATATGAATTCTTAGAACATTCTAGCACCTTCTACGACTCAAATGGTAATGAACTGACCTATTCCGAGTAAATAAACAAAACTGGTGATTCAATTTCATATTTCTGCAAGAAGTTTCTAGAAACCATTTTCTATTTTGTGCACATCATGTTGAAACGTGCAGTTGTTAAAAAGGAATGCTAAGTCATTGCGTTAACTAAGTTTTTTTTTAATAAACCTATGTTTTCTATACAGGTTAGTTTTTCGATGCTAACCATTGGTCTCAGAAACGGTCAGAGATACGAGGTCAGTTAAATTAGAGAAAAGTTACGCTTCGAAATCTGGATATATTGATTTGTTTCTGAATTATCACGAAAAAACTGAAAATGGTGATTTCGGAAAAAAATATTGTCTTCCCTGCCATTGACGCTATTGTAATCAAACTTGGTAACTCTGTTTTCAATCTCATCGAGTTGAATAAGGTTGATAGAAATTCTCTACGTCTTCTAGATTTTAAACAGCGAGAGCCAACTTTTTTATTTATTGGAACTCAAACAAATCAAAGTATCTTGGTTAAACTATTACAATTCTTATATTTGTACAGATATTTTTACGTACAACCTTATATCGTGGAAAGCAAGGAAAATTTATGAACTGTTTTTAGTTATAGAAGAATTATCAAATTTTAAGTTGTTTGTAATTGAAACAGATGCAAAATATGTTTGTTTAGCAACTTTCTAGAAAATAATTCTTGGGTTGTTATTCATACTCATTTGCAATATTGCAACATCTTGTGTTTATTAGTAATATCAGCGTTGACAAATTCTTACCGACCATGACACGTACAAGCATTTGGTACAAGATTAACTGGTATATTTATGGCAATTTTGCAAATGTAATTTAAATAAGAACACATACAAGCAATAACTGCTGTACATTTTAATTATTTATTAGCAATAATTAATTACAAGGAATATTTTACCCCCTGAAGATACTTCTGAGGAAGAAAATAAATGGGGAGATGCGCCATTAATTTAATTTTGCATATTACAAAAAACTCCAGACGATTTTTAAAACTTTTTGACAATCAATTCATCAAAAACATCATCCGTTTATGTTTGTATTTGAATTCAAATTTTGTATTAAATTGTTTTTATAGCGACCTCGCATTCTTACCGAAGAACTTTATATGAATAATGTGTAAGGATTTCTAAGAACTGCGGGCATGCAATCAACTCTGCGTTTCTATGGATATTTTCTTGGCGAAGCACAAAAAATTTAATTTAATTTGGTCACAGCCAGTAAGGGATATTAGCATACTAATCTATTGTTTACAGATTTGAAAGCATTTTGTATTTAATTAATGTTGTAATGTTGTTACTAAACAGATGATACATGTTGCTAAAAATACTTTTATTTATCACAATAAAACATGATTTATACAGTATAAATAACCCAATACAGATACAGATACAGAATACAGATATTATTTAAGTTACGCAGTTAACAACTTTGAACACAACTATTTAACAGTAGTCAACATAAAATTCAACAGCCACAACGATTTTTGTTTTCTGGAACAAGAATGTTTAACTCTTCTTCTTAAATATATGTTTATTTTCAGATCAACAAAAGAACATATACATAGTATAGATAACATAGCAAGAATAGCAATATGTACATTGTTGCGAATGGTTTCATTAATCACTTTCTTCATCGAAAAAAAAACATATTCTGTGGTAATCTACGTTTAAATTTTGTCTGTGTTTCTTTGACACACATTGTAGTAAACGGAACCGCTACACTTGTTAATGTTTTTTATTAACTTCTTGACGCATTTTTGAATAGTCTTGAATGGATGATACTTTTAATTCTTAACGAAGCTGATCATTTCTTACATACCAAGAGGCGTTAACAGCTACACCCAACACTTTATTTTTAACTCTGTAGTTTTTTGACATTTTATTTGAACGTATGACTCCACCCCGGTGATGCATACAATGCTAGAGGTCGAAGTTTAGGAACATTGTGCATTTGGGTTTTAGATGCGATTTTTTGTTAATTATCGGCTAAAGTTGTTTGAGTCTACTGTGGCATTATGTTAACTTTTGGTTAATATGATAACTCTAACTAAATCGTTTAGCGAGATGGACACCTTGTTTTGAAGGGTAGAATCAGACTCCAAATTTTGAGACACACGTTACCAGACACCCTGCATAGTTGGTACACAACGTTTAAGATTAATATCTTCTGTATTTTTGTTTCAAAATGTATAACTATTTTTTGTGTGCCTTCTTCTTGTTAACTCTATTTCTTCAATTTTATTTTAATCTGTAATTAAAGCATCCAATAGTACTTGTGTATATAATTATTATGATTCCGGGTAATATATTTAATAACATATTATGGATTCCAAGATATATATTCAAGCGGCTGGAGGCCGTCGGCTAAAATCCACATATCCCTTATTATTATAACGTTTTATAAATCGAAGTTGTTAAGTATATTGACACATTTTGTGTATTTAATAAGGTAATCAATCATTCTCCAAATATTTCTGGACAAGCTTATATTGACGCCAAAATAATTTTGACCTTCACAACTTGTTGTAAGGTTATACTTCAAAGTTTAGTTATAATAATTTTTTGTATGCATATTCGTATTATAATTGAAGATTGGGTAGTTTGTATAAGTATGATGAATTATAGAACAACATTTCATTAATCACGTAACCAGAAGGAAGAGCCTCAACAACATATTTTTAAAGATATTCATCAGCACGTAGGGACGTTGCCGTTGTCCTAATGATGAGGGTTTCTTGGAAAGGCAATTGAAAGGATTAGCTGTTTGTTTAAATGATTTAGTTTAGTATATGAGTTTTAAATGAGCTTTTTTAAATGAAACTTAAGGCACTATGTCTACGGACAATCCGATCCATGTTAAAGGAATTTACAGTAACCAACGGAAGTAAACATTCATGTAGTGGTTAGAAAATCATTCTTAACAATATGTTCTTCTTTGCTTTTTCATGATCAGTTCAGTTTTGATACCGTAATAAGTCTACAAAGATAGAAGATTATTATAGTAGGATATCTAAAATCCTTATTTAACGTTAACTTATTTTTGTTTGTTTTACTACCGACGATTTAGAATGAGCTAGTTCTCCCTAATAAAAATCACATTACCTGGGACGTGTAGTTTTATATAGCTTTCGGAAAACTCAAATCGGTATCATTAACTTTTTTTAAATTATGAATAATAACACCATAAGTGATATAATATACCTGAATTTCTTTCTGAAAGAACTCAAATTTTACTCAGTGGCTTTTCGGGAATAACTAATTACGTTATAACTATTACAAACCAATCAAATTAAAGTATTTTACACGACAAAAATTAAATTGATTTCTTGGATTGAAACTTTTTTACATTTCCTGCCCTGGAATTCATCTTAAAAAATTAGATCGTTTGTTTGTTTGGCAAATTTTAGTTATACGAGGAGGTATTGATATCTAGTTAGCCTGGAAAGTTGCTATTAAAGAAAAGTGAATATGGTCCCTATGGTTACAATTATGATGTTTTATACTTAAGTTGTCAAAGTTTGACATCCATAAGTTGAACGGTGATCAAACTGTGAATTTTTGAAAACAGCATGTCTGAGAAAAAGATAGAACTTGAAAAAATCGAGTTTCGGTCAGTTATTAAGTATAATTATTTTTGAAAGGGATATCGGACAAGGAAGTTTTTGGTGATATGAAACCTTAGGTGATCAGTGTCCTTCATATGCCACTTTTAAAAACTGGGTTGCGGTATATAAAGAAGAAGATCAGATGTGAAAGATGAGCACCGCCCTGGAAGACCAATTTCTGTGACCACTCCGGAAAACATCGATTCTGTCCATGATATGATTTTAGAAAATCGATGTATTGGGATTAAGAATATTGCAGAAGCGTTGCACATTTCCTATGAACGTATGTGTCACATCATTCATCACGACTTGGGTATGAGAAAGCTTTCGGCCAAATGGATTCCAAGATGTTTGAACGTTGATCAGAAGCGTGTTAGATTGACAACGTCAAAGGAAATCTGCCACCGTTTTGTAGAAGATTTCTCAAATTTGTAGGATCGGCTTGTTACTATGGACGAAACGTAGACCCATCACTATGACCCAGAGACTAAAGAACAATCCAAACAGTGTAAGCATGTTGGTTCTCCACGACCCAAAAAATTCTGTGTTCAAAAATCGGCTGGCAAGATTCTTCTATCACGGGGGCCATATTATATTGAGTTGCTAACTAAATTACGTAAGAAAATCGTGGAAAAACGCTGCGGAAAACTTCCTCTGGTGTGCTCTTTTTGCAAGACAACGGTCCTGCCCACAAGTCGCTAATTGCACTGCAAAACATTGATGAAATTGGTTTTGAGTTAGTTGACCACCCGCCCAATTATCCGGATTTAGCACCGTCAGACTATTATTTGTCCCAAAACTTAAAAAACATTTGAAAGGTAAAAGATTTTCGACAAATGACGAAGCAATATGTGCCGTTGAGGAGTGGTTTGCAGATCAAGACAAAGATTTTTTTTAATGACTTAGAATTACTTTACGAACGTTCTGCTAAATGCATAAGTCTTAAAGGAGATTATGTTGAATAAATAAAATTTTGTTTTGAAATATTGTGACGGACGTTTTATATGGTAGGCTAAGTACTTATCAATACACCCTTGTATAACCAACACAACGTTGTTTCAGTAACTCTTTCACGATCCAAGATTTTTCCAAAATATGATTTCATTTTCGATTACTTCTTTTCGTAATTATTGAAAAATCCAAATATTCTAAGATCAAAATCGTATTAGCCGATTTTCGATTACCGATTAGTCGGACTTACCGTATTGGCTGGTACTGATTAATTGGCCGTCGATTGTTTATAATTTAATTATGTATTGTGATATAAAAAGCTTATTGTAATTTCTTGTAGATAATTTAATGTACTCTTTCATAATTATGGAGGTATACCGATAAGTAAAAAGTAAAAAAATCTCTGTCATCCATGGTTTTCTTAGTATAACAATAATAATAAAAAATAAGTATGACCGATTATCAGTACTGATTAATCAACGGACAAGCTGATACCGCTTAATCGACAAGATGGCCGACATGAACCGATTATCGATTATCCGGCGATTAATCGGTGTAACCCTTGATAAAACGAGTATCTCTAGATTACATTCAATTTTTAGATATTCATGTCGGTATTTCCAGATTAAAGTCAGAAATTCTGACAATAGAGTAAATAGTTTCACATTTATATTCGAATAATAAAAATGGTCACAATTTCAACAGTTCAACAATTTTGTACTTTATACGTATTTCGACATTTTACATGTCATTTTCTAAAGCATTTAATATTGTAAACATTTGTAACTACGGTAACAGCACACTGGATGTTGATTTCGGACTTGGCTCTGATCTTCTATTCCAAAACTTCCAATAGCGGGGAATTTATGAGCTCAATTTGCTCATTCATTAAAGGTGTATTTGTTAAAGTGTGTTTGTGAATTTGAAAGGCCTCGAGTGTATCCAATTTACGTTTATCATTGCAGAAGCGTAAAAATGTTATTGTAATATATGATGTCAATGCATGATTGTGTTCTAATAAGTGTTTCGCGTAGTTAATTCTGGGTGTTTGTATTTGTATGAGCGTATATGTGTTCTTTGTATCGGGTATTAAAATTTCTAATTGTTTGACCTGTCTAAACATAATTACATTGTGTGATTATTAATAATCTACATTCAAACATAAACTTACTTTAAATTAGAAACATCAAAATTAATTCTAGAAACAAACTACAATACTCTATAGAAAATCTACACAAATAGATATCACTATACCACAGGACTCCTGTCGTCATAAAACACATAAATTAGCAGCCCATAAGTCTTTGATACATAGAACTCTAACAGTTACTCTAAGTAACAGTGATTATACCAAAGAGGTTTTGATTATTACACAAGTTGCACACAGTAATGGGTACAACACAAAACTTGTAGATTCACTAATTAGAATGAAAGATTATAAATTAGCAATTCAAAAAATATATTCAATAGACCACTCTGAAAATGTTAAATATGTTTCAATTCCTTATGTTGACGATATATCGGAGAAAATTGTTAAAATTATAATCAAAATAAGTACTTTTAAAGTAATTTATAAAAACCACAAAAAACACTAACTCAACACAACTAACAATTTGTTAAAATCAGGTATTTACAACTTAAATTGTACATAATGTAATTATGTATAAATAGGTCAAACAGTTACAAATTTTGACACCAGATACAAAGAACACATACGCTCATACAAATACTAACACCCAGAAATATCTAACTAACAAATAATATATTTTTACACTTCTGTGTTTTAAGTATACTGGATGTTACATTTACTGGGTATAACGAGCAAATAATTACACTCTCAAAGGTTTCATTATAAACGTGTGAAACTGTTGCATTTTGCGCGGGGGGGGGAGGCTTCCCACAATTTCTAAAATTAGTTTTTCATATATTAGTAAAATGTAAGTGTAAGATGCTTTTATGGTGCCCAGTAAGAGATGTAGAAACTGGTTAACATAACGTAAATTTGATATACTCGAGGCCTTTCAAATTCACAAACACACTTTAACAAACACACCTTTAATGAATAAGCAAATTGAGCTCATAAATTCCTCGCTATTGGAAGTTTTGGAATAGAAGACCAGAGCCAAGTCCGAAACCAAGATCCAGTGCTCTATTGCCCTAACTACACATGTTTACAATATTAAATGCTTTTGAAAATGACATGTAAAATGTCGAAATACGTATAAAGCACAAAAATTAAATAAATCGTGTTGATAAAAGACAAACATAGGTACTTCTCCTGGTGTGTAAATATTGAGATTAAATACATAGAAAAATTCAACAATTTTAAAGTACAAGGTTTTGAGAGTAATGACCAAAATTTTTGAAAATTTGATATTTCGGGATAAATATTAGAAATTCCAAGACGATATTTGAACATTTCGAAATTAATGTTGAAAATTCCGAGATTAATGTTGGAATGTAGGAACTGGAAATTCTTAGTTTCCATAATTATACATTTAACATCGGAAATTCAGGTTTAGAAGAACAACAAAACATTGGGTGGTCCTCTACATGTTTATAGATTTGTTTGAATTTCATTAGTAAACGTTCTCATAAATATTTTAGATCTGTTTCTGTCATTTTTAAAAATATCTAGTTTAACTGATTTCACTATTCATTAGCTTACCGATCCAACGCTGTTATGTCTGAGAGAGGGCTTGAACATGATGTAATGTCTGATAGTGTGATGTAATAACGAGTAATGTTAAATAATTCCATGTGTAATGCTGATCAAGGGTTGGTCTTCCTTTTGAAACCCAAAACTTTCTGCACGAAACAAATACAAAGTGTTGGGACAGGTGCTATCACTATTTTAGCGACATCAGGTCGACGACCGTCTGTCGTTATTAATTACATTAATACACCTAAAACTCAACATTGTTCTAAAAGCTGATCAGACACATATTGTGAAATGAAAACCATTTTCCTATAGTCCTTTAACTTGAGTTTATGACAATAATCTGCAAATGTTATTATTTAATTTTCAAGGATTGCAGTTAAGAGAAGATTTTAAAATACCGACAGAAATTCGTTACGACATTTATTGTGACATTTTTGTAGATCAGCTACTTTATATGCCTAGAACGTTGCTGCAAACCTTGACTTTCCCTCAGAATTTGTTCATCGGTACTTCACAAATTTTGTGTGTATACAGTTATTTTCGCATTATTGTGCAGAGGAATTGCCAAATTTGGATTTATGTAGAACTGACACTCTTGGAGACTACCGAATTTATTAAATTTTTCTGCAGTGTCAATAGTTTCGACCCGGAAACTAAGAAGCCATGTCTCAAGAGATTGAAATTATTAGAATGATATGTTTTAATAATATGTTCTACCACGGCTTCGACGTTTTACAACAAAAATATGATGTAATATAATGAAAGATATGGTGTTTGGGGTTACTAAATTTGTTTGTAATGTAAATGTTTAACTCTATACAATCTTAACTCGAGATGTACGACCAAGAGAATGTATAGTATGAATATTCAATCTGTGCTGTTTGGAACGTCGTGATTAAAACAAGGTTGGGCTTCAACTGTCTTTATTTATAAAATAAACAGAATATTTTATATACCAATACCAACTTAAACTTTTATACAATAAAAGTTCCCAAACATACCAATACCTCCTTCTTTAAGTAACAGTATAACCATCTGTAAAAAAATACAAAATTAAAATTTAGTTTTTAATTACTCTAGGACGCAAATTATAACGTTGATTTGTCAGTCCTGAAGTAGATGGTTGGGAACCATCATTAGTAACAACATTATCGTTATTTACAATTTTATCATTATCTGTACTTTTGTTATCACCTCGAATTTCTGATCTAATACATTCAGATGTTTCTAAAGATTTTCGTATTTTATAGGGCCAAATTTGATTCATGTGTCTACGATGTGAAACGGAATTATCGTCCAGTTTAACATCAAACATAACATTACCGGAACGCTTAATAATTTCTCCTTTTTTCCACGTAGGTTTATTTTTCACAAATTCTTGCGTCATAACCAAATCTCCAACGTTAATATCACGATCTCTGCCTGCAAAATTTTTAATTTGTTTTTCTTGGTTGTTGCTAACAATATCCGAAGTTCGAGGTCGTAACAAATCTAGTCTACCTCTCATTCTCCTACCAAACATTAATTGAGCTGGGCTTTTCCCCGTTGTACAATGCTCTGTATTACGATAATCAAACAAAAATCGCTGTAACTCAAGTTCTATATTTTTCCTTTCATGTAAAACTTTTTTAACAAAATTTTTAACCGTCTTGACAGCGTTTTCTGCCTGGCCATTGCTTTGAGCATGATAAGGAGCACAAGTTACATGTTTGATACCATTTTCTCTAAGATAATCTTTAAATTCTTGAGAAGAAAAAGGTGGGCCATTATCTGAAATAACATATCTAGGTAGGCCAAATCTAGCAAATACCGTTCTCAATATTTTAATTGTAGTTTCCGCGGTCGTAGAATGCATTCTAAAAACTTCTATCCACTTTGTATGAGCATCAATTATTGATAAATATTTATGTCCTGCAATTGGGCCAAAAAAATCAATGTGAATTCTGTCCCATGCATTCTGCGGCCATTTCCATACGTTCAGAGTACATTTTGTTGGTAACGAACGAACGGAATTACAAGCAATACAACTTTTACACATATTTTCTAAATCACTATCTATACTTGGCCACCAAACATAAGATCGAGCTATTGATTTAGATTTATTAATTCCCATGTGACTACCGTGTATTTCCTTTAACACAATACTTTGCAAAGATATGGGTATGATAACTCGAAATCCCCATAACAAACAACCATGCTCTACGTGAATTTCTTCTCTTCGAATATAAAACGGTTTTAACATATCCAAATCAACAACTTCAGGCGAACCAAATAAAGTATAATCTAAAATTTTGCTTAAAACTTTATCTTTCTTCGTTTCTTTAGCCACCGACATATGTGAACAAGGTAACAATTCTTCACAATAAAATAAGTGACCGTAATCGTTATCACTATTAACGTTCTTATTTACAATCATCGGCAACCGCGACAGGGCGTCGGCATTAGCATTACATTTTGAATTAACAAATTGAATGTCATAATTATATGCTGCTAATATAACCGACCATCGCTGTAAGCGATTAGCTGCCATCTATGCCTTTTTTAGAACCAAATATCGAAACAAGAAGTTTATGATCCGTAATTAACTTAAAAAAACGTCCGTACAAATACTGATGGAATTTGCGAACTCCAAAAATTATAGCAAGCGCCTCTTTGTCAATCTGACGATAATTTAACTCATTTTGAGATAACGTTCTCGAGGAATATGCAATAGGTTTACTATCACCGTTTGGAAAAATGTGCGAGATTACTGCTCCAATACCTACACTACTAGCATCACAAGCTAAAGTAAGCGGCAAGTTAGGATCATAATGCACTAATACTCGTGACGAAACTAATTCATCTTTTACATTCTCGAGCGCTTTGTCACAACCATATGTCCAATTCCATTTAACATTTTTCTTTAATAAATTATAAAGTGGATTTAAAATTGTACTAATATTTTTAACAAACTTTCCATAATAATTAATTAAGCCTAAAAAAGCCTTTAATTCTGCGACATTCTTTGGTTTTTGAACATTTAAAATCGCGTCGATTTTCTTCTTATCGGTATGCAACCCTTCCGCATCGATAACATACCCCAAATATGATACATTTTTAGCACAAAGTGTACATTTATTAGGTTTAACACGTAATCCTAATTCGTCTAATTTTTCAAAAACTTTATGCAATTTATGCATGTGATCGCTATCTGAAGAACCCGTTACAAGTATGTCATCCAAAAAAACCGATACTCCCTCGAAACCTTCAAAAATACTCTCTATAATTTTTTGAAAAATTCCTGGAGCTGATGATAATCCATACGGTAATCTATTATATTGATACAACCCGCGATGCGTGTTTATTGTACAATATTGTTTTGAATTTTCTTCCAATTCCACTTGAGCGTAAGCTTGGGACAAATCAATTTTACTAAAAATTGTTCCTCCCTGTAAATTAACAAACAACTCTTCAATTTTTGGTAGCGGATGTCGATTTATTTCCAACAAAGGATTAATAGTTATTCTAAAATCTCCACAGATACGTATACCGCCATCTTTTTTTATAACCGGTACTATCGGAGTAGCAAAAGAACTATAATCAACCCGAGTTAAAATATTTTCATTCACTAAACGTTCCAATTCTTTATCTACTTTTTCCTTTAATACAAAAGGTAATGGCCTCGCTCTAACAAAAACAGCTTTATTATTTTCTTTTAAAACTAACTGAGCTTTAATATTTTTCAGCGTACCAATGCCTTCCGCAAAAACATTAGGAAAATCTCTCATTAAATTTATCATTACTTCATTAACATCCATCCTAAAAATTGTTTCAATATTACCATGTACAGGCACATTAATTTGTAATTTTCGACACCACCTACGACCAATTAATGGTGGGCCGCCATTATTTATTACATATAATTTCAAATTTTGACAATTAATACCGTTATATTCTGCATGCACACTAATATAACCATTGGGTACAATTTCTTCGCCTGTATAAGTTTTCAGTTTTAAATTAGCTGGGTGTATTACATTATTTGAAAATTTATCAAGATACAACTTATAAGATATTATTGATATACTAGAACCAGTATCAATTTCCATTATTATAGGTTTACCGTCTAACTCAACAGATATGGAGATAGGTTTATCGTCGTTATTAATACTAACCATATTATAGAAATTACAAGTTTCTGAATCAGAAGAAGTTGAATTGTCTTGTAGCATCTTAAAATTAGTATTTTCTACATCTGTTGCATTAGATTGCAAAAAATATTGATGAGAATTATTTACATTTTTTCCTTTCTTACATACGTAACGAAGATGTCCTACTGCGCCACACCTGGAACACTTAGCAAACTTGTAATAGCACTCACTGAAATTATGATTTTTCCTTCCACAACATTTGCACTCTCGATGTTGCGACGACCTTTTATCAGCATGTCGAGTTTCTTGAATTGCTGGTCTATTATGTTGCGGCACATTTGCACTTCTGAAGTTTTTGTGTTTCTGGGGAATCTGTTGCAATCTGTTCACGAAATTTCCCGTTGCCGTTGAACTTCCAGCTTCCACAGCAATTGCATCTTTTTCAGCTGCTTCCATATTTAAAGCTACGTGATACGCTTTTTGGAATGTCAAGGTCTCAGCTCTTTCAGTAAATAGCCTTTGAATGATAACTTCTTTTCTTAAACCAAACACTAATTGATCACGCAAATGTTCGTCAAGGTTTTGACCAAATTCGCACGTGCCTGCAAGTTTCTTAAGACTGACAACATACTGTGATATGGACTCGTCCACATTCTGTTTTCTTTGCCTAAATTTGTATCTTTCGGCTATAATGGAAGGTTTTGGATTCAAATGTTCTTTCACTATTCGCACTAATCTTTCATAAGTGTGATCTTCTGGTTTATCCGGATTCAGTAGGTCTACCATCAATTCATACATTTCATCGCCAACCACCGTTAACAAAAACGCTACTTTCTGTTCTTCCGCCACATTATTTGCGATAAAAAATTGTTCTAATCGAGCTATGTATGTCGTCCAGTTTTTAGTTTTAGAATCAAATTCAGATATTTTACCCAACGACATTTTGTTTAAAATTTAATCTGTAATAACACCTGCACTCTTTTACCTCGTCGCCAATTGTGCTGTTTGGAACGTCGTGATTAAAACAAGGTTGGGCTTCAACTGTCTTTATTTATAAAATAAACAGAATATTTTATATACCAATACCAACTTAAACTTTTATACAATAAAAGTTCCCAAACATACCACAATCTCGATACATTTACACAAATCTTCACTTTGTAGGGAGTGGCAAGCGCATATTAAGGGATAACCTTTAATATTGTAGTACTAACTAAGATGCAAAAAATAATGTTAAAGTAGGGGTTTTAGGTAGATTGACCGTGGGTTTTAATATATTAATTGCTCATGTATCTGGTTTTAACGTACTCTTCCCAGATAAGATGCGAAAAGTATACTTATAGAAGGTTTTACATTTTCCAGCGTGAAAAGTACAGCTTCGAGGAGAAAATAATTTTAATGAGGTTTTAAATTTATACGATTGATTAGGGAAATATTTAGAACAATTTGGAGCTGTGTCCTCTTTTGATGAATTAATTAATAAAATCTTTCTTTATCATATTTTTGTTGGCCGGTAGATTTCCTTCATTTTAATTCATATACTGTACTGAATATCTCTGGTAAGTAATTGGTATAGTAATTTATATTTAATTTTGTGCGCTTACAAAACTTTTTTTTTAATAGGGTTAGGATATTTTCATCATTAAAGTGTTTTCGTTCATTGCATATAATTAATGTAAAAATATCAGACAGATTCCTCCATATCAGCCATGCACCACCTATTTGTATTAAGGGTCATATTCGATTTTTATATTTATATTTAAAAATTATATACAATTTTCAGAAGTTTAGAATGATGAATCATGAAATGATTGGGAAACGAAATCCATTTGGTTTATTAGTTTTTTATGTATTAATAATAATAATAAGCAACTTCAACAAGTATTTATTTTTATTTTAGTTTTATACGTATTTCGACATACAATATGTCATTATCAAAAGCATTTAATGTAGTAAACATTTGTAGTAGCTAGGGTAACAGCACACTGGATCCTGGTTTTGGGCTTGGCTCAGGTCTTCTATTCCAAAACTTCCAATAGCGGGGAATTTATGAGCTCAATTTGCTCATTCATTAAAGGTGTGTTTGTTAAAGTGTGTTTGAGAATTTGAAAGGCCTCGAGTATATCCAACTTACGTTTATCATCACAAAAGTGTAAAAATGTTATTATATTATTTGATGTCAATGCATGATTGTGTTTTAATAAGTGTTTAGCATAGTTAGATTTTTCTGGGTGTTTATATTTGTATGAGCGTATGTGTTCTTTGTATTTGGTGTCAAAATTTCTAATTGTTTGACCTATGTATACATAATTACAATGTGAACAGTTTAATTTGTAAATTCCTGATTTTAAAAAATCGTTATTTCTGTCTTTTGCATGGAATAAAGTGTTGAAAGTGTTTTTTGTTGTTTTATAACTTACTTTAAATGTACTTGATTTGATTATAATTTTAGCAATTTTCTCCGATATATCACCAAAATAAGGAATTGAAATATATTTAAAATTTTCGGAGTGGTCTTTAGAATATATTCTTTGAATTGCTAATTTATAATCTTTCTTTTTGATTAGTGTGTCTATCAGGTTTGTGTAGTACCCATTACTGTGTGCAATTTGTTTAATAATCGAAATCTCTTTGGTGTAATCAGCGTTACTTAGGGGAACTGTTAAAGCTCTATGTATCAATGACCTATAGGCTGCTAATTTATGTGTTTTATGGTGACATGAGTCCTGTGGTATTGTGATATCTGTTTGTGTAGGTTTTCTATAAATAGAGTATTCGAGTTTGTTTTCGGAATTAATTTTTATGTTTAAGTCTAAATAATTAATACATCTGTTTTGTTCTGTTTCTAATGTAAAGTTTATGTTTGA
>JABXWE010045353.1:0-27471 GCA_014611495.1 Limonius californicus
TTCCATATGCCTCAATTCGTAACTATCCCCAAACCTACCACCTACACGAAATGGGCCCTCGAATGGTAACAACAATTTCGCGTTTATATTACGTTGTCTGTTAGCTATAGCGTTATCCGATGCGTCTGTGCGCAGTACAAATTGTATTCCGTAGTCTGGATGGTATAGCCATAGTTGACCACATAAATTCCTCTTCAATTCATTAGTACTTTTCTTTACTACCACAATTATTAATCTCGTAGACGAAGGCTCTATTATCTTTTTCTTTAACATTTCATTAATCTGTAATCTAACCTTTTCCCTATACGCATGTGGAACTGGGTAACTTTTACAATGAAACGAATCTTCATTTTTAACTTGCAATCTATGTACATAACCTACTGCCCCTCCTGGCTCATCATCTAACAACTTACAATGTGTCTGAAGCATTTCCTCTACAATCTTTCTATATTTCATATCAGTATTCAATACGTCGCGCCCAACCCCTATATTATCATTACATATTTTCGTAACATCATTATTACATTTTCCCCTAGTATCATTATTATATATCATCGAAGTATCACCATTATATTTCATCATAGCATCATCATTATATTTCATCGTAGTTTCATTATTATATTTCCCCATAATATCCCTCCCTATCTGATTAATATTTACTTCTGCTTCAGCACCACAATCTTCGTTTATTTCTTTTATGCATAACTTAATCTCTTTACCTTTGCAAGTCAACACCTTCCTTTCCATATCAATAATCATTTCATATTCATCTAGTATATTCATACCAATAATTAAATCTACCGACATGTTCGGTATAACTAACATTTCTGCATTTATCTTTACTTCAGCACCCAAAATTAATTCATAATTCAACTTTTTACACACCGAATTAATCTTCTTTTTATTTGCTGTGACTAACTCCACAATTCGTACCCGTATTAAATGTTTCCGTAATGCATTAAGGTTCCCATTAACAACCCCCTCGTTTACTAAAGAAAATTCGGCACCACTATCTATCAGTGCATGCAACTCAAGTTCACCCAACTTAACCTTTATGAACGGCAAATTATGTAACAAATTGTCTTTAATTAATGAAGTATGTAGCGTACCACCATCTGGATAACTAATGAACTCTTTAGGATGGCAATATAGATGGTTAACGATAATGGTACTGCTTCCTAAAAATCCTGAGACGAGATCGTCTCTACCCCTTTAACTTCTTCTTGCTTTTTCTCCGGCTCAATTGTTACCGTATTTACATAAGTTCGCGTGCCCAAACCACTATTACGTACTCCATATTCTTCTTCGCCCCGATAATTTCCATTTACTTTATCATTGCTTCCGTTTTCCCTGAAATTCCTGTAGCCCTGTCGTTCATACCCGCCATTATATCCGTTGTACGATCTTTGTTCATTTCTTCGATAATATTCTCGACCCCCATACGCAGGACGATATTTATTTATGTAGGAATACCTATTTCGTTCATGTTGATTTTGGTACCTTCGAATTTCGTCACGGCCCCCGACATTTCTATTAAATTTGTCATTACTGTCAAATTGACAGTAGTTAAACCTTTCGTCACGGCCCCCGACATTTCTATTAAATTTGTCATTACTGTCAAATTGACAGTAGTTAAACCTTTTATAACACGCCTGTCGTTCTATATGGTCATATGCACGCAAAACATTTAAAAATTGCTCCCACTCTGTGACATTATTTTTAATCACCTCGCCGGACACCATTGTATCGAATTGAGCTGCTAAAATTGGTATTACTACTCTTGCATCTTTATATTCATCAAATTGTTGAAAAGCTAATAACTGCTGTATTGCATAATCTACCCTAGTCATACCTGTACTACGATTAAACCTGTTCCACATCAAGTCCTGTTTAACCAATGTTTGCATACTATTACTCCAATAATGTCTTAGAAATAATTCCTCAAACTTATCAAAATTGTCACATACATCTGACACCGTATAAAACCAGGTCACTGCTTTATTACACATTGCCCGTCGTATAACATTCTGTTCTAAACACACATCATAATTACAGCCTACCTGCATCTGAAGACCCTTCAAATACCTCCGGAGACTCACGATGAATGCCCGCGGATGTTTTTCTTGATCTGGGTCGAACTTCGGCACCTCTTGAACAGGAGCAAACCCCATCATGCTCGGTACCGCACCGCCGTGGTTTCTGGTCACTCGTTTCTCCAATAACTCGAGCTTCCCTTTGACATTCGCCGTCTCTTGTTCAACAACGCCTTCCAAATCGTTGATCTTCACTCGTAGATGCGACACCCCCTTATCCGTGTACTCCTTACTTGATTTTTCTACCTTTTCACTCACGTACTCAATCTTCTCCTGCATTTCCCTGCTCGTATCTTCCAATTTATTATAACAGTCTTTAACCTTTCCCTCGAGCTCTTCACTTCTTTCCTGTAAGTCTTCCTTTAATCTAACCTCCATTCGGTTAACACTCTCTCGAATCTCCTCCTTTAACTCCTTCACCTCATTGACACTCCTATCTAACCTTTCTGCAAATTCGTTACTCATTTCTTTGTTATTTTCATCCATCTTTTCAAGTTTGTCACTCATCACTTTGTTATTCTCGTCCATTTTCTTCATTAACAACTGGATCATTTGTGCCATTGAAACATCCACTTTCTCCGCTTCTTTCTTACTATCACCTGAACGAACCTCTACTTCCCTCTCAGGTACTGCTACTCTCTGGTCTGCTTCTGTCACTCTCTTCTCCTTTTCAGCCCTTCTTCCACCTTCCCTGGTTCTTATTATATCTTCCGACGTTTCCATATTTAACTAAACGTCAAAATGAAAGTATGTGACACTTTCTCCCTCTCACACACGCTTGCTTCCACCCCACGTCTCAAACGTCCAACAGTTCAAAAAGTTGTTATATTTTAAATCACCAGCACCATTATAATCACAGCCCCACGTTGCAGGCGTCAAAAAGTTGCTATATACCGGTCCCTTTTGATAAATTGTACTAGTGATTTGCAACTTGTAAATCAAAGTTCTCACACCTTGCTAAAATACCTCGGCTTTTACTTCTTATCTCAGGGTTTCGTGGCTTCCTTTATGTTTCTATTCTTCAGAATATTCTCATTTACTTCAATAAAACAACCAATTCCATAACTTCATATAATTACACAAATATTACATTTACCAAAACGTTAATTGCCAAACATGAATCTTTGTATGTAAATTTAAATTAATTTGTTTGCTCGGGTGTGATTTTTTGGGTGAAGCCCGATCACACCTCCGCTCGATTCAAATATTAAAACTTGAATAAATTATTTTCCAACCCTTGTTTATCTATCTCCCTAACAACCCTCAAATTTATAATATTTACCCTATTGGAGTTCACTTTCTTATCACGTGTTATACGTTCACGTTCTTAATACGATTCTAATGATTTCCAATGCCACCTCCAATAAGACAAACATTTAACATATTTATAAATACATAATTATCTAGTAAAGAGATGCATAGATAAAGTATGCTCTTATACTTGCTTGCTGTGCAGCATTGGTACCTCCATGGTCTACTCATATATTTATCATAACAATATATATATTGCTATGTTATTTACCCTATATAATATTGTTATTATAAACTATACTTAAACTATATTAATGTTATGAGATAACCCAAATATGAAGTAATTTTTTGGATCCGTAATACCTTATGTATGTATAAATTGATACTATTTTGATGATTGGAAGATGGTTTTTACCTAAAATTGGTTATAATTAATTTCATTATCATGTAACAGAGCCTATTTAAAAGATTGTATTAATTAAAATTGACAATTGGATACTTAATATATGTGAATAAGGTCTTGTACGACCTTCGGGAAGTGAGGCGTATTGCTATTTTTGATTTAAAATTGATCTTGTGAGTAAACATTTCGTAGAGAATGATGTTGAAACATAATAGTGAACCGTGGGATGTTAATTTGAGTGCTGGGGGCAAATAAGGGAGCCCTAGAACATAAAAAACTTGATTATTGTTGATTTATGTTTTGTACATATTTATGTGACAAGCTGTATTTATAGTTTAAAGTATTAATATTTTTGTCAATAGTTTATATGTTGTTTAAGGAAGGTGTTAAAGCACTTTTGTTTTGTTGAAATAGATTATTTACTGACTAATATGGAAAATTGGGGAAAATTATTACTTTTCAAGGTTAGAATCTTGTTTTTGGTATTTTTAAAAAATTTTTTTTTTAATTTTTTTTTAATTCAAATGTTGTCATATTTGGTACTAAAAGAACCGTAATTTTATGAAGATCATACATATGAATTTAGTTTTTTGGACCACAATTTATTTCTCTTGTATTTAGTAAATTTAAAATATTATTTAACAATTGAAATTGTAAACAATAATTTTAAGCATTCCGATTGGTCCATTTTAAAATTTAATCTGCGCAAAATGTTCATTTTGGTATGTTTTTGAGAATTTAGTTGTTTTCTAGTATTTGAAGCAGGAGGACGTTTCTTTGGGTTCTCTGTAATCAAAATTTAAAGTTATTAAGGATCAAATTCGTTTAAAAGTAGGCGTGGCTTTAATCTTGTTAAAAATAAATTTCTTCAAAGTTAATAATTATTAATAATAATAAAGTGTAAATAATTGTCAAATAATTTAAAACATTGTTAAGTGTTAAGTGTTATTTAAAATTAAAATTGCTTTTTATACCTGAAGTATGGATTTAAACTGAGTTTTTATTATTTCAACGACCTCATAACCTAAAATAAGAAGTGCAATTAAAAATAAGTTTATTACTTCAATTTAAAGAATAAACAACTTACCGAAAGCAAGTGATAAAAGCATAATAAAATTTGGAAGTGTTCACTGGAAGTTACACAACACTTTAACTAAATAATTCAATGGTTTGTACGAGAGCGAGGTCAAACATTATGCCAGAAGTGAAGATGTTTGGGTGATTTGGCGGAATTCTGCAAGCGGTTCTAGGAGATTTGACTGTACAGTCAACGGCAACATTTTTGATGTACACTATACTTCAAAAGTTTGGGATTAAGATAAGTCAATTCTTATTTAATATTGATATTTGTGTATACTTTTATTGTTGGAATTTTTATGACTATCATTTAAGCAAGGCCACGAACTATAAAAAAATAACCCTGAGATAATTATAATTTTTTATATGCTGATATTTGTTAATTGATATTATTGGCGTAACCAACCTAAAATTTTAATTTATGAGCTAGCCGAGGTAAATAAAATTCATATAATTAATATTTAATTTAAAAATTATATATATATGTATATATATATATATATATATTATCAAAATACCCTTCTACCATGAGATGGTGTAGGGTTCAATTCTACAACTTATTTCACTTAAGCCTATCAAACTTAGATTGGAATTCTATACAATCCTAAACATTATTAACTAAAATAAAATCTACTGTTTCTTGTTAGCAGTTAAGTAACTGTTTTGCATTGATTATTCAGTTGGTCACATTCACAAATTTATTCCACTCTTTTTTATTTCTAGCCAGAACACTTAAAAATTATAATACAGAGCATATATTGATGACGCAAGCCAACGTGGGCTATTTGTTTATTTATTTTTATAAGAGTTTTCATAGCATATATTTATGGTCGCAGCCAACGTGGGGCTGTTGATTTATTTATTTAAAAATTATATTACACTGCAATATATATTATATATATTTCATGAACGATCAGAGCCTGTAACTCTGATCATTCATTTAAACCATTTTCTTCCAGAGCGAACTTATATTGTTTTATATTTCTAGCGTTCCTTACCGAGTAGCAAAGTAATAGTTACCCATGGTAGAGACTATACTAACTTGCAACTGTCACTATTACAATTTACTTTCGGCTTAGACCGCGTCGTCATTTGGGAACTACACCCAGCATTATCAGATAAGGACCGACCTGTAGCTTGTCTGTCTTTACAAGCATTTGCTCTGGAAGTTTGAGCCATATTTGTTCGTAGGCCCTGCCTGCCTAAACAGGACCGTGTGCTTATATTAATCAAACCTTGGGGCGGACAAGGATTTGATCTTGATGTATTTTGTTTGCCAGGAATACTTAATCGGCTTATGCCTGTTAGCTGTTTGTGAACCCATACACACTAACGTTTCGCAAAACATTGCAGCTTGCATCTTCGGAGTGAATATAACACTGTGTTATATCCTCAGTGCCATTTGAACTGCATCAACAACTTTGGTCGTTGCACCATGTTATAATGTTTTCACATAATACCTGTAAGTATTGCTCACATTTTTAAACAGAAGCAAATTGGGTTGTTTATTTATTTCGTTGGTGGAGGTGCTGAAGTACCGCAGTTCTTATACATGAGCCAGCGTTGGTATCGATCGATCTAGATAGCAATATGCTATGTTTAATCAAAGTAAAACTAAATTTTGGCGTAAATAAAGGTAGTAGCAAAAAATTCCGGCTTAAGATTACGCCACAAAGTAGAAATGGCGCCTTAACAATTCTGTTAACGAGATTTATTAAGAATTCTGTTTGGCTACACTGCGCTGTTTTGGATTTTGAGCTGAAGTGGAATTTGTAATTATTTTCGGAGTTTTTATTGGATCAATATTCTGCTAATGAGATGTAAGTCGCAGTCGCAGTAATGCAAATTTTATTCAAAATAAAACATGTTGTAAAATTTACTTTTTAGAGCAACGATATATGTACAAATTCTGCTTGTAAGTAAAAGATAAGATGCAATTCTTGATCATGTTCTTTGTTTTTATTGTTTTATATTTGCAGCAGTTGAACCCGTGGGCTACGCTCGACGCTATATTTGTTAGTTTACTAAAAAAAGCAAATAATAATAATAAAAAAATAGAAACTATGTAGGGATGGAAAACTTGACAAAACGTCATGATTTTCAAACATGCTTCGTGTATGTACGTGCTTTATGTATATTTATCTTGATATTCCGAAAAATCAGTTTGACAAATTGTTTGCAGTAAAAAAGTAATCAAATGTAGCATACGTAAGTATAAACTGAAATTACATCTACATTTTTGAATAAGAATTGAAGTTGGAGAAGATAAAGCGGGTTAAGTAATCCCGTTGCACAGCTGCAACAATAATTAGTTGTTATTGGAGGCCACAAGAAAATTAAGAAACGGTAAATGTATTTAAGTTATTACATGTAACAACTCTATTTACAACAGTTTCTAGATGTCTTGAATCGAGAAAATATAATTACATTGTTTATTATTAGTTTTACTATAAAATACTAACTAGTAGTTTTCCTAAATTAAATATTGTCAACCTCGTTCTGCTATTTGTTAATATTTATTTATAACTGAAAAATAATGTTTCTAAATCACACATATGCGATTGGGATAAACTGATTTGAAATAAGCCTTAAATGATGAAATCGTCAGTTGAAATACCCTGTTGAATTTTAGAAATGTATGAGGTTTGACAATTTAATTTCTGGATTGACCCTGCAGCAGATGTGAAATTAAACTCAGTGCTCTCTAAACTGCAGGGCGCCAACCTAGAAAAGCGTGACACTATCTCAAGGTTGGCACAGTGTTATTACCAAATCAAAATCCAGATATGTCTGTACATATTTGCAAAATATTTTCTTTTGCGTTTTCTTAAATAAATCATGATTGAAGAAAATTAGTCTTCGAGTTAGATTGTTAAGAAAATTGAGGGAGAGGGGCTCGACAGTTTCTTAAGTAAAAAACGGCGGAGTTGGTACATAAAGTTTGGGAACCACGGATTTGAACCAGAAGTAAAAAAGCATATATTAGTTCACAGTTGTATGAATAGAGGGTGATATAGTGAATATCTAACAGCTGTTAGCATTTCCTTCACATTTTAGTGGTTAAGGAGCAACGAGAAAACTAGTGTGTCTAAATCGTTCCAAAGATGTACGTGAGGATGCGCTAGCACCGGGCAGTCGTCGATCTCTCGAAATACAGGCCAGGCCGCAAGAGTTTGTGAAATTGTGGCGATGGAGGCGATGAATGACCCTCCGTATAATTTGAAAATCAGTAAGGCGACCATTCGATTTGGCAAAGAGGAAGCTCTATGGAATGTTTGATCCACATAGTATTATAGATGAGCAAAACACAGAGGAGTTACAGACTTTGTTCAGTTTTGCAGCGACCTTGAAAACTACATTGTGATTGGTGGTGAGTAATGGTTGTTGCAATACAATACTGAGACGAAGTAGTAGAGCATGTAGTGGATTAAAAATTCATCACCAAGACGAAAACGTTTCGATTGCAAAAAACCAGTATGAGAATCATGCTTATTATTTCTTCCGACAAATTCGGTGTGATTTATAAAGTAGTGGTAAATAGTGTATAATATTTTGAAGCAGTGATGAGGTTATCGCAGCGCATTTCTCGAAAAAAGGGTAGATGGTTCTTGTTGCATGCAATGCACCTGCCCATTTTCACTAATTGTAATTGTAATTGTTTTATTAAATAAAGAGAGACGCCTAGGGGAGGCCTATAACCAACTGTGGATGTTAGAGGCTACTTGATGATGATGATGATGATTGTTAAGTTCGAACACCCACCCCATTCATCTGATTTTCTTAAGGATAAATGATTTCAGGACCTTGAGGATATTAAGAAAAATTCTACTGCTGAATTAAACGCAGTTTTTTCAGACGTTGCTATCGACTGTATTCAAAAACTTTCAGAGCGTTGCAATAAACGTATTGAAGTAAATACAGATTGCCAGTATTACAATTTACTTTCGGCTTAGCCCGCGTCGTCATTTAGGACCTACACCCAGCATTATCAGGTAAGGACCGACCTGTAGCTTGTCTGCCTTCACAAGTATTTGCTCTAGAAATTTGAGCAATATTTGTTCGTAGGCCGTACCTGCCTAAACAGGGTCGTGTGCTTACATTATTTAAACCTTGGGGCGGACAAGGATTTGATCTTAATGTATTTTGTTTTTGCCAGGACAATAATACTTAATCGGCCTATGCCTGTTAGCTGTTTGTAAACCCGTACAAACTAACGTTTCGCAAGACATTTTTATTTATTATATATTATTATATTATTATATTTATTTTTATTTAAACCTCTTTGAGGCTGATGCCCTAGCTGTGGCTGGGGCCTCTGAACCTTTATTAGGTCCAGAGCCAGCTTTTGGAATAGCCCCCAAACATGTGTGGTACGAGATCTGGAATCACGCAAACGCTCAATTTCAGCACTCTTGGATCTCCAGACTCACACCCAGACAGGCTAGAGCCTTCATCAAGCACCATACGCCTAAATCGGTAGACTATATTCTGAATCTAAGCAGAAGACAAATCAGGCTAATAACGGGCCTCCTTACAGGCCACGGACACTTGAATAGTCATCTCCACACTATAGGGACTGTGCTAAACAACCAGTGCAGGAAATGTCAAGAGCAAGAGGAAACCTCTGAACATGTCCTCTGCAAATGCAAGGCATTAGCGGCCTTAAGACATAAACACCTTGGATCTCCCTTTGTCGAACCAAGAGACATTCAAGACACGCCCTTGAACAGAATTCTGTTCTTCGCCGAAGCGACGGACCTGTTCAGGGAGTGAAGTCTTTTGCAACCCCTAGGGAGCACAATGGGCCCTGGTGGCCTAAGTGCAGGAGCTTGCTCCGACCCAGAGAATCATCATCATCATCATCATCAAACCTTTTTGAGCCAGTCGGACAGAACGACGGAGTTCTGGTTGGGCAAAGACGGATCCGGTGGAGCGTGATCGGGAGAGATGCTTAGGAGTCCTTAGAGGATAAACTACTGAAGTCCAAGCTTTACTGAGTGTAAAACCATCCTCCCTGTTTATGTTGTGCGATTGTTTATCAATTTCAACTGCTTCACGTATGATACGAGGGAAGTAATGGGGTACTCTGGCGAGTACCCGAGCATTGTCAAAGTCTATTGCATGCCCAGTTAAACCAGTATGTTCAGCTGATACGTTTGTGTTTACAATCACCTTTGTGCTCTCGCAATCTTAAGTCAAGAGAACGGCCAGTTGGTCCGATGTAGCTTGAGCCATAAGAGCAAGGGATGTTGTAGATCCCGGCTGATTTTAAATTTGATAATTATATGATCCTTTGCTGATCTGAAACCGTTTCCCCAAATTTCATTAGTCCTAAAAACTATCTTTATGCTGTACCTTCTAGGAACATGCCCAGTCGTATCAGTAGTGCCTTTACTGTAAGATAGAAAAGCTAAGCCTTCCAGAGGTGAGTTTTCTTTTGTTGTAGGTGTTCTGCATCTGAGATTCAGACTGCTCTGGTTGTTAGGGTTTTTAGCACAGTTACTTTCTGCATCGGGTGATGATGCGAATTAGCATTTATTACCTGTCTGTATTTGTTTTCTTTCTGCAAACTGCATGCGCCAAGTTACCATCTGGTTTACGCGTAACATGTACGTCTAAGAGTGGAATACTACCATTTTCCTCTATTTCCATTGTGAATTGGATATTATTATGAATTGAGTCCGCAATGTGGAACAGCCCAAGGCTGAGGAGGAACTGGCACCTCCGGAAGGCTTAGCTTTTCTACCTAACAGTAAAGGCACTACTGATAAGATCACGCTCCACCGGAAGAGTAAACAAGGTGGGTTTTTAAATGAACAAGCAAAGTGTATAAAGTCTTATAGAAGTGATATTTGTTTGTTTAAAGTTGGTCATTATTAATTAATAAGTTACTTTGTTTTGTATAAAAGAAAGTACTGATAATTCTGTTTTGAATTTTACGATATAATTCCTGAATGTACAAATTTTCTTGCATTTCCTGTGCCTTCTATATATATATATATATATATATATACCCTGTCCCTAGTCTTCGAGTCTACACAGTTTGCTCCAATTATAACAGTGATCCTGGAATTATCTTATACAGGTTGGTGCAAAACTTATTTGGTTTATGTGTTGGTTAAACAATTTATAGGTTGATTTATTTATTATTGGATTCTCGAACAGAGTGAGTTATCTTGATTGCAATTTTGATGTTAATAAGCGCCCAATGTATAGGTTAACCACGCTATTAGTGGTTTCTTGTCTCTAAACGAATTTGTTTTACAAATTTTTGATATTTTTCAGCATTTATGAACAAATATATGTTTTGTGGGAATTTGGACATTTCCCGTGTGAGTCTTATAATACTGTTTTGCTCTAGAGTATGTTAATAACGCATTCAAAAATTGAATACTTAATTTAATTTAATTTAATAAACATAGGTAATTTTAATATATACTATAAGTGGATGCCGATATACTTGAGTATTTCAAAATATGTCTTGGGGATAGACACAGCGCATTTATTATTTATTAAACGTTTAACAAACTTGGAGCGAGTAAAATAAGTCTTGTACTTTATTTGACAACAATTACATTTAAATGTTGGAGTCCATTAAGTTAATACAAGCAGCAATAAGCAAGAATGACAGTAATGCAACTTGTGAAATGACTCTAATACACACATTATATAATGTTGTGTTATCTACAATGTAATATAATATCATGGGAGCTATAAGATAAGTGCTTTACCATATTGTCGTGAGAACTGTATAATAAGCATCTGTTACCTATATAACTCCTCCCGTGAAAGATATTTCAGTATTTTGTGAAGAGAAAATATTTAAATGTTAGATGTCACTAATTCAATTGGTGCATCTATCGGTTTTGAATAAATGTATTTGGCAAATCTTTCTTTGAGGGATTTATGTTTACAAACAATGTATAATATAAAGCTTAAAATTAATAAAAGAAATAAAATGGTAATTGCGATTCGAGCGATAGAAACGGGGTGGTATTCTATATTACTAATAGAATTGACTTTACTTTATTGTTGCTTTATTTGAATTTGGACAGCAGTGAGTTTTTAAGTGTTTATGGGTAACAAATCTATGTTTGAAATATTTCTGTGAGGAATAGAATCGATGTTTAACTTATTGATATTGGGTATTTCTAAATTCGTTAATTTCATAGAGGTGGTTTGAATATGGAATAATACTGTATTATGGTTCACAATCGCATTGCAATTTGGAGTTAAATGTAAAAGTTCAGGAGCGACCAAATCTTTTCTATATATTTGGTTAGGACACTTAACATCTAAAGTAACTTTTGAAGGCGTGGTAATTAACCAGGTCGATGTATCGATCTGAGATATCTTGGTATCTGTTAAATCGAATAGGTATGGTTCACAGGTTTGATTGCGACTAAAAGATAATAATTGTGTTTCGCATAACTTAATATTGGGGATTTTAAAATGATTATTTTGATGACAAAAATAATTGTTTGGAGTAATTAATTTGCAAAAATTAATATCTACGGGTATACTTTCGATGGTATTAAACAGTAAAGTGTTGTGAGTTGGTACAATCATTCTGTATTGATTTTTTCTAATAAATATAGGGAATGGGATCAACTGGATTAGTTAATATAGCTCGTTTTTAGATATCAAGGGATTTCTGATATGTCTGTAATTGTCACTTCACTTTTGATTGGGTGAAGGAGGTTCCAGGTGATAAGGAGGGTGTATTCGAACCTGAAACAGCCATACCTTCATTAGCCTGTCTTTTAAGAGTCTTCTTCGTGTCGATGTGTTCTACTAAGTATTCGTCATATTCCAAAATGTTTATGAATTTAAATGGTCCATTAAATTTGGGTGATTTCTTATTTCGGAAATTCAAGCTCAAGGCGTAATTATTAGTAAGATTGTTAAGAAATCATTTTATTATACTTCTGTAACAGAAACTTTTAATACATTTCTAATCTGCATGAAACATCTCTAATTCTTTTTTAGGATGACATGTACTTTAGTTAAGGTATATTTCTTCAGAAAGTCTGAGAATTGACTTAGTAGATTCGTTCATCTAGCATTCGCTTCTTTACCCTATTGCTGCACTTCGTAGTAGATGATGAAAGGAGTCTTGTAAAACGACACGAGGAAAGTTTTCTCTAAACTCATTTATACATAAACGAACCTGCATTTTCCAACTGCTGTTCATTTCTGAAATGCAATAGTAATATAAGATTGCACAACATCTTTTAATTAAGCTTCTATATTTTTAGAATGATAAATGCACTTACCGTGGTGGTGGTGGTACTTGGTGGTAATGACATTACATATATCATACTGTTTCATACTAAAAACAGGTTTGCAGAAGGTACTAAGGCAGCTGATGAAGAATCTGTAGAGACTCAAAAGTGTTTTGTATCCGTGCCTAATAGTTTGAAAACTTTATTTAGGTTATGTTAGTTAGATAAATTTGTAAGCAACGTGAAGCACGTAGTATGGTGTGCATTGGGTATAATTTTTTCCCCCTTAAGGGAATTTGTGCATCACTAATAAATTATCAAACATCTTGAAAGAATAAAATCAATCCAGCTTTGTCAAGCAATCTAAATCATCATTTTTATCAAGTTGGAAAATCTTAACTATTATGCAAGTCAAAGTATTGCCGATAATTCAGAGAAGTTACTATATCTAATTTCATATGAGTTTACATTGGAATAGGCAATACATATTTAGATATTACACACAATAAATTGAATATAAACTAATTATTATTTCCATACGAGTAAATATATGGTAGAGCACTATAAACATTTGTAAATGTATCATACATTGAAGTTCACTTCTTGTAGCCACTAAAGCGTCAATGGAGTGAGGTTATGAATGTCGTTAATGGAACCCTGGAATCTTGTAAGATGGCATTCGGCGAGTATATGTTGCATCGTCTGCTGATCGGCATTACAATTATTGCATCTCGGTGATTCAACTTGGCCCCATTTGTGCATCATGATTTCCGTTCAGGCGGTTTAGTACTCTCCACTGTTTTCGGGGAAGATCGAAGCCGCGTACTCTGTGTGTGGGGTTAGGAATCACATCGGCGTTTTGTTGGGCCCACTGTCGCATCCAAGCGTGCTCAATCTGGTGATCAGATTCATGGAGTGGTAATGCTGTACATCAATTGGGATGTCGAGATTTTAGCCTAGGACTTGCAGCTGTAACTTGTTAAGTGTGAACCCATGAATTGCTAGCGAAGGATTACTTACCGATGCATTTTTAATAAAGGGATAGTAAGGCGGCCTCTCTTCTCAGTTGCGGAGGGGCGATGTTGCTTAGGGTAGGCAGCCACTGCTCAGGTGAGGACTTTACTATATCTGTTATTCGTTGCATAGCTTGGTTTAGCTGCGTCTCAGCTGTTCGACCAGACCGAGCAGCAATATTCGACAATAGAGTACACCAAGGCTAAAGCAGTCGTTCTAAGAGTATTAGCACTAGCATCCCATGTTGTACTGGCCAATTTTGGATAAGGTTGACTCTAGTACGTAGCTTATTTGATACTTTACTTACGTCGAGACGATAAGTCAGAGATCTATCCAACGTGACTCCCAAATATTTTGGGGTAAAAGAGTGAGCTAACTGAAACCCTCTAAAAACAACGTATAGCTGATGGTTCGTAAAGTTACAAAAGAAGACGCAGTTTTTTCCCTCCAAAACGATCATACTTTCGTTCAAATCTCAAATCCTCCCTAAATATATGGTAATTAATAAAGTGAGAATTGAGGTTGAACCCTATATTTAAAAGGTAGTACTGTCAGATGGGTAAACAGTATAAGAGCTCTTCACGGTTTGTTTGTGGTGGAAACAATCATTCAAAAAGTTGTCCAAAACTTTCTCCTGCTAAATATATAACTTGTAATGGTAAACCTTATAAGTTAAAAACCTGTTAGACAAACTCATATCAGAAGTCTAATACTGGCAGTAGCTTTAAAGAACTACAACACAAGTTAACGTTGATACCATAGTTGACAAGTGAAAGTAACAGAAGGTTTATTCAAAGGATTTGCAAAATAAGAGTAATCATTTCTTGTTTGGTAAATACAAGTACAAGCTGGGATACCAAGATTCAGCAGAATGCATGTGTGGAAAAATTTTAGATTTTTATCATATTTTTGAGTTGCACATTACAAACACAAAATATTAATAAACTGTATCAAGAACTGGAAAAGTGTTGAACTTATTTTCCACTTCCACTTCCACTTTCCACAAAAATAAAAGAGGCAGTAAATTTTAAAACACATAATATAATGAAATTATTGGAAACAACAGTACAACGAAAATGACAGGCAAAAGTGATTTCATAATTCTAAATTACAACAGAATATTTTGAACGTTCAAGAAAGGGGGAAAAGCGCCGCTCATGGCCAACGGTATTTAAAATCTTTTGAATTCTGCGTGGTCAGTGGCGTCGAGTGTACAGGAGTCATACAACATAAACAATATTCCTTTCTACAGATATTAGTACAAATAAAAAAATGATTAGCGACTGAAGGTCGCTTTTTGGTTTAACAAGACTAAGTTTAATTACGTCAAACTTTGCAAGTCGCGCGCAAGTTTCTTTTCACCACACACAAAAACTGGTCTGTTTTACCTTAACTTTCCTTGTGAGGCAGGCACAATTCCGGGAGGGTTTATTTCCAAATGCAGGTACAGTCGAGAAAGGGGTATTTTTCCCCGGCCCGTGAAAAATGTAGAAGGCCTCAGGAAACCAGGGGGGGGACGAAACGTGGGTAGATACGCTCCTGGGGAAGTAGATTATTCCCAACGATTACCTTTTCAACGCTTTTTATCCGAATGAATCGAAGAAAAAAACAATCACAATTGATTGTTCTGTAATCAGGCTACACTGTTAAAACTGATATAGATCCGACTCCACTTTGTCGAAATGATACTAATTGCCTAAAGCAATATTCGGTACGATACTTAATTTAACAGGTGCCGCGAAAAAACCCGCTCTAGTTGAACGTTCGTGTCGGACCCAGGCTTATTGCCCACTCGATTTATTTACGGCCCTTCCCTTAAGATATAATTTGGGAAAAACCGGAGCCAGGAACGGTCGAAGACTGACTTACGTAAAAACGGGAATCTGCACTTCCGCCCAAAAAATTGCACCATATTTCGAAATGTTATCTAAAAGTTCTAGAATAGGGACACGTGAGTTCTCGGAAGTGCTTAAGGTCACGTGCGAGAAAAACAACATTCGGTACTTTTTAGCCTACAAAAGGGAACTGTCAACAACTCAAACTTAGAAAGACAAAACAAAATAGCGAAACGGTAACCCAAAATAAGACTGCAATTAATATAACGTTATTGATTCTTACGAAGCGGCAAACAAATCAAGAAATCAATTCATACAGAGCGGCAAATTCGAAACGAACACAACAAATTGTACAAAAGATATTCGGATAAATTTATAAATAACCATTACACTTACATTAAATTTTTAATCCAACAGTCTAATTTCTATTGTAATCCTTTCCAAGGACTCCCTCTGCTGTTTTGTAAGATCCTCCGCGATGTTCCTCGCAGGAACATTCCTTATTCTGTCTGGTATCCATTGTAAAGATAAATAAGTAAAGTTACTTTTAAGCACACTAATTTAAATTACACTCAAATAAAATTGTCTGGATAATTGGTAAACACCACAGTCAAAAACGAAACACACACACACACACACACACACTTGTATGGAAATAGTTTTTAAGCATACTGTAATTCTGTTACTGTTATATGTTTTATCAATTGTATCATCGTGCTCTGCTAGTATTTTAGGTATTTAATTAATTTTCAATTTTGTTTTCTTAGTAGTCTAAGTATTAAATTTAAATCATCTTTAAATAAAATGTATTTCTGCTAGAAATTTCCCAAACAAGAAATCGTGACAAAAATAACCTGTTATCTAAATTTGAGGACCGCTTTTTTTGTGAAATACCCTGGGAATTTTGGTTATATAAGATGTTTGTTGTTGTTATGTTGGTAAACAACATGGATTCTGTTACATTGAGTAAAGATGTACTGCAGTGTATGAAAACATTAAGTTGATATAATCTTATTCAGAAATGTGCATATTATTGAGTTTATATTTTGATATATTTGGGAAATGCTTTCTTGTGGTTTAGAAAACCATTCTAGTATAAAGGTCTAACACTATCTGCAATAAGATCATATGATTTATTATTGCAGAAATAGATTGTAGCCAATTAAAAAATATCTACACCAAAATTTAAAATCCCATTTTGGGTTATACCTTTTCTAAATACTTCTTCTTCGTGTGCTTTGTCTCTTATGAGACGTAACGATCTTATGACCTATGCCTGTGTTATAGCTTTTCTAGTGTCGCAGACGTAGGGGACCTACAGTTTAAAGTAGGCTTCGAACCACAAGAAGACACTTCTACTACAGAAAAGATTCTCTCTCTTGGCTAACAATACGGCATGTCTCTATCTACCTCTGGCTGTGTGTATAAGTCTTTTCCCATTAAGGCCAGTCCAGTTTCTGATGTTGCTCATCCAGGAGATTCTTCGTCTGCCTCTAGCGCCCTTTCCTTCGATCGTGCCTTCTACTATGTATTGCAGTACATCATGTTTATCGTGTCGCATGATGTGTATAAAGTAAGTCAACTTTCTTTTTTTATGATGATCTGCATTTTAGTGGTATTCTTATTTAATCTATTAAGTACTTGCGCGTTGGTTATGCGGTCTGTTCAAGGGAACTTGAGTATTCTTCTATAGGTCCACATCTCAAAGGCAGTTAGGCGTTTGAAAGTATCAAGTATCACTGTGGGCCATACGTATGCCTTTACGATGCACAGCCTTAACTCTATTTTAATATGAGGATTACAAATGAAATTTTAGAGTTTGAGAAATTTGTACGTCCTTGCTCTATCCTTCTTACTTCGGTGTTGATGTCAGAAAGTTCGTCAATAATTCTTCCTAAATACTCGAATTTGCGTACTTGTTCTATTCTGCTATTATCATGTAGTATTTATATTCAAATTAATATTATCTCTACTGACAAGTATGACTTTCGTTTTGTGGGTATTGATGTTTAACCCCATTCTATTACTTTTCTCCGCCACGCAGTTTAATAGTTGTTGCAGTTCTGCTTCATTAGTAGCTACCAGAACTGTGTCATCTGTGTATCGTATGTTGTTAAGTAACACACCATTTACTTTAACACCTTCTCTTCTTTCGAATAGAGTATCCACTTTGATTGCAGCATTCTGCTACCAGTAAAGAGTCTTAATTATTTGTGTATATCTGCATCGAATCCTATTTTCTCTAGCGTATTGATAAGTTGCATAAATTCTGCCTTATATCTAAACATTTCTCCGATGACACTGTTATACAGAGTAGTGCTATTTTTTCCTGGTTTAGTGTCGTGTCTTCTCGTGCAATGCAAGTTTACGTATACATATTTTAATAAGTGAAAAATAATATGTTATTATAATTTTTTAGTGTTGAAAATATTAAATATGTAAATTTGGATTTTCTAAGGAACACTAATCTTAAAGTTTAAATTTTGAAATTGTGGTAGCAACTGGAAATTTATCTCAACCAAACAATAATACCTGTTTTGAAGAAGGTAGCAGCACCACAAAACCTCCTCAAATATGGAAATTCATTTTCTTAATAATACATGGTATCCTGTAGCTTATCTATAAGCGACTCGTAGCGGTCTTCTCTGATGCCCCTGAATGCAAATACGCTGAAATTTTAAAGATTCGCAGGTTCAATTCTTCTTACCATCACGTGTCAGTTCCAAACTTTAGAGTTGAATATCATCAAAACCAAAAATACGAATTCACTGCCATTAATGAGAAATGGACCTTAGTAGTGCTACAAGAAGTTTATAGAAAAAAGTCGAATACTAGTTTATAGTGTTGATAATATTTTGTCTGGAAATTTCGTTACATTCATAATTTTCTCTACGACTATAATATAATGTATTCGTTACATATACCTTTTTAGTTGAAGAATGATAGATATTCTCCATTGCCGTTGGATTCTGTAAAAAACGGTGGGATAATAAATCAGAATCCAATGGGCGTGACATGTTAGCGCTTGGATCTCCCACTTGTTTTTGAAGTAACTGTCAAAAACAGTTTTAAATTTTCGTATTCGTAAAAACAGTAAGAACTAGGTATGAATAATTCAGACAGCGAAAACGCTGAGATATGTTTGCCACCAGAAATAACGGAAACCGCGAAAACGACGTGTAATTTACTGCCGAGGAAATCGCAGAAACAGTACACACGGCATAAAATCGTTGTGGCTAGTGAACCGATTTACGTTCATCTAAAGCAAAATTTTTATAATACTGATTCGGACCAAAAATTGTAACTTCCTATGAAATAGTCGTAGAGAAAGTATAGTCTCCTACTCGTGTAGAATAGCTATTATTCACTCGGATGATTCTGTCACTCGCCTTCGGCTCGTGACAGAATTTTCATCCTCCTGAATAATAGCTGTCATTCTACACTCGTTGAAGAATATACTATTACATTGATATTATAAAATTTTAAAAATCAAGTAGTATGTGCCAAAGTTCAGATTTGAGTCGAATTATTTTGATTCCGATTTGTGTTCCTATTACGTTAGATTGTGTGTTTAAAGTATGGAATTTTTGTTTGATGAATATGTTGATATGATTTAGATAGTTGGTGAGTGCCGGGCGCTATCCGAACAGAAAACATCCTGTTACTCAGACCATGAGACATGCCGATTAAAGGTTAGCCGAATCTAGGCTTAGGAGGTGGTCGACAAAGAATGCCAAATGTTGAAGAAATAATTGAGGCACGGCCAGGGGCAAGTACTCG
The DNA here is from genome assembly GCA_014611495.1 of Limonius californicus. Taxonomy (NCBI): domain Eukaryota; kingdom Metazoa; phylum Arthropoda; class Insecta; order Coleoptera; family Elateridae; genus Limonius; species Limonius californicus. Next base: position 19,679 of record JABXWE010045353.1, read on the forward strand.
AGGTATTGCCAGAGTCTTGGAGTTGCATAAGTCTACGGTTCATCGTATCCTTCACTATAATAATTTGAATTCTCATAAGAAAACTAAGGTTCTACTATTTTTGCCACCTGATTACCCACAAGTTCAATTTTGTTAGTGGCTTCTACACCAGCGTACTTTGAACCATAACTTCTCCAACAGAATTTTGTGGACGGGCGAAGCTACATCATCAATTTCCGTTCAGTATTAATGTTTTGAATTGTAGATATTTTCCTAACTGGTCCTGTTATCATTCCAAACAGGCTGAACGTGCATAATTATTCCTGCACCTTAGGGGTAAACAATTTTGAACGAGAGAGGAAAGAACAAGAATTATCTATCTAGTCTTTGGATGCTGATGTTGACATCAATAAATTGATATTGTTATACCACGCTATTTAAAAAAAAAATACCTATGTAGAATTGGATAGAAGCATTTATCGACACCCAAAATTGCACTAAAACATACTTTTCAGGTACAGTTTTACATTTTCTAAATGAGGTAGTACCAGTTCTTTCAGAAAATGTACCACTGGTAATATGGCATGATATGTGTAACAACAAGATGGTGCTCCAGCACATTTTGGTATGATTGTTCAGATATGGCTAAACTAACATTATCTTGGAAGGTGAATAGGACCTGGTCCAAAATCTCTAGATGTTTTGCTGCGGAGCTATAATAAGCACTTGGTGTGTCAAATTCCTGTAAATGACATTCAGGAATTGGAAAACCGCATCAAACAAGCAGCAACTTACGTACTTCTGCACTAATGTGCAGAACGTGCTCGGATCGCTGCAGATTGTGTGAATGTTGAGTCACATTGAAGAATCTTAATGAATTTTTTCTCTTTAGTTTTATTTTGCTACTGTTGGTCGTTTTCGTCATTATTATATATAAATAAGCTATTAAAAATACATAGTGATTTATTACTTTGGTTTATAGAAAAAGGTTTTCTAAATCAGTCTGTTGTTCAATCCCAATGTTGCCAAGTTTCTATTGTTTTTTAGTTCGTAGAAGAAAACTAACCGGATATTTAAAACTTCAACATGTTTGCATTCAGGGGTATCAAGGAAGACTGCTAGAAGTCGTTTATCGATAAGTTATGGGACACCCTGCATTTACAATTTATTTACAGTCGTTGGAATAATTCATAAGATACCTGGTGTTAGATGTAGTTACCACATTCAGACAAATAAATTTTGGAAACCACTTAATTTTCTGGCTTTTTAGTCGCAATTTAGGCGTTGAAATGTTTTCAACATATACACATTCTAGGAAAGCAACGCTGATTAGGTCACCATGTATTTATAAATATGATGTGTGACCAATTAAAACTTTGAACTTTCCTACCGTTTAACAGTTTCTTTAGGCAGTTCTCATAATTTGCAAAATTAACCAAACCCAAACAAAATATATGGAGTATATTCCTGATGCTGTTTTACAGAGAATCTGGCCATCTCCTTTGTGGTCTTCCGATGTTTCTTCGTTCTCGTGGTGAATTATCTCTTGCCATGCGTACTAACACTATCTTTCCACTTCCGAGTCATTCATCAATCGGTTGTATTTGGCATTGCTCTCTGATATTATCATTACGTATGCGATCTAGCCTGGTTTTCCCTACTATCTTCCTCAGTGTTTTTATTTGTGTTGCCTCTAGCATGTTTATTGTAGTAGTTGTGCCATTACGCGTTTCAGCTGTATAAGTAAAAATTGGGCGTACTACGTTTTCAAAAACTCTAGTTTTTACTTGGGTACTTACCTAAGCATTTATTTTTCCATGTACCACCATTGCGGACTCCGGATACTCTTGCTTGCTTTTATAGTTGGCGCAGACATGTTATTTAGTAACTCTGCTCTTCGTAGCATTAATGCCTAGGTACTTCAATTGTGAGACTTGTTTTTAACTTTCCTTTCTTTGTCTAACTCGCATCGTACCTGTGTTTTACTTATGCATTTCGTTTTTTTTCTGCGGATCCTCTCATATTAAACTTTTTATTTTTTTGAACCGTGGTATGCAGCATTCTCCGTAGACCGTTTTTTTCTGCTATTATCGCGGGATAGTCTGCACGTCAAATTAATCTTTATTTCGCCTTCTTTCAATTTGTAACCGTTTTTGCAATCATATTTTTAAGGTCACCTTAAAAAAATGCCCTAAATGGAAAGTTTGATTTTTGTTTAAAAATAGCAAATCGAAACTGTGCCACCGATTTTTACAGTGAAATATGCAACGACAAAGTTCTTAATGGACTTCCAGAAACAAACCGCAACAGCGATGTCGTATGTATAGACGTTCAGCGTCTATGAATAAGATATTGTTTATCACGACAGCTTCTCTAATTTATATTATGCGTAACACAAAATCAAATGCATTTAAAAAAATATGTTATATAGTTTAATTAATTCTAAACGTAGATTTTGAAAGTAGTAATACGGTGAGAGTAATAAAAACAAGGCACAAAGGCACCCTTGGAATTTTAAAGTCTTGCCTTAGATTCCTCTGTAATTATAAAGATGTAAACATTATAAATGTATTTAACATACATTAATAATTGACAGGTTACATTTCGAGTTTTATTAGGTTATTTATTAAATAGAAATGTATTCTGTTAGTGTTTGTCTATACTTTTAGTTAGATATATTCAAGGTTATATTGCCGTTTTAAGTGTTCTGTGGTCCCTGTGGTCGAAGTAGTGAGGTTATGTACTTATGGGCTATGCAAATAAAAGTTCATTTGAAATAGAATTGTTGCCTAAACATTTACAGAACAAAGTAAATGAAGAATTTTACGAAAAATGTTAGAAATGTTGACCATTTTTTTCTAAACATAAATGCACTCTTCTCTTAAGATTTTCTAACTCATTCACAAGAGTATCCGCGGTGCGCTCATCTGACTTTTGTAAAACAGCTTTTTGTAAATCCTATAGATTCTGTGGTCTAAATACTAAAATTACTAAAAATATAACTTTTTCGATAGGGCAATATAAAGTAAGATCGGGTGACCTTAGTGGAAACAAATGTCTACTAATTAACCGATCATCATAAAATTCCTGTAGAAATTGTGTGACACGATTAGCAGTATGCGGTGTGGCATTGTCCTGCTAGAAGTAACCATTTCTAATTTCATCATGAAATTCATTGAGTTTATATATTCTGAAAATAATAATTGGCAGTTATATTTTCTGCAAAACACTATTCGTCTTCTTCAAAAGCGACCCATAAGCCGATCTTTTGTAGATGAAACGGTGTTTCCTCAAACATATGCGGATTATCTGTTGTCTATATTCTCATATTTTGGCTATTAAGATACCCATTGAGCTTCTTCGCCGAACCAAATAAGGTCCAACATGTCTTTGTTCGTTATGTTGTTTAAGGACCAATGGCAATAATTTGTTCTAGGTTGGAAATCACACGATAAAAGTTGATAAACCATTTGCATTTTTTATGGAAACATGCTCAATTTTTTTTAACTGTTCAACATTTCTTGGCGTAGTTTTCTGATTGGCTTAGAAGGAATTGCTTCCATGATATCCCTAACATTAACGCTTCCACTTTCTCTAAAATTATTAACAACAATCTTGGCATTTTAATAGAAATTGTTGTAAGTGAATTTTGCAGCCTCATTCGGATAACGCTGTTGAAATTCTGTAAAACAGAAAATAAGATTCTAATATGAAAATTTGATGTTCCACTGTTAACATCTTTAAATTCACAGTATTGTAATATGTAATTGTAATGAATTTTGCTGTAATCAATTAATAAATAAATGACCTTATAAAATTTGAAATGTAAACTGGCAATTATTAATGTATGACAGTAAAAGATGTATAATGTTTACATCTTTATAATTACAGATTAATCTAAGACAAGACTTTACAATTCCAAGGGGGTCCCTGGCTCGGGTTTTTATTGCTCCCACGGTATTTGTTCTTAATATTTTTTCAATCTGGCAACAATGTATATACTCGCGGTTACATACAAAGAAACGCATTAAGCTGACTTTGTTTATGATTTCGTTTTTCCGATTTTAATGGAGTCGCGGACCTTTAAATGGTAAATAAAAAATGTGGTTTCTGTTTCACCAGAGTTACTAAAAAACGAAATTTTAACGAAATTTTGTACAAGATCACTAGATCTTAATCCCCTAGACTTTCAGTATTGGGGTCATCCGAAAAGCATGGTCTATTTGGAGCCAACTGATAACAAAAAACAACTTCGAGAAAGAATTGTCCAATCATGTGTTCGGATTGTTACACCCAGACTGTATCGTGTCTTTGTTTCATTCATGTTATTCCCTCACTCCATCTATTGTTGGGACGTCCTATGTTCCTTCTTCCTTGTGGTCTGTTGTCTCTTGCAATTCTAACTAATCTAGTTTCGTCCATCCTGGATATGTGCTCATTCCATTCTCTTTTTCTTCCATTTATCCACTCTGCTATATGTGGTACTTGACATGATTCGCGGAAGTTTGCGTTTCTTATCCTTTCCATCCTGGTATTGCCAGTTATTTTTCTCGGTACTTTCATTTCGGCCACTTGCGTCTTTTGTTTCGTTTTTGTTGTTTCTGCTGCAGTCTCTGTAGCATAAGTCATTATGGGTCTTATGACACCTTTATAAATCCTTGCCTTGGTGTCTTGTCTTAGGTATTTATTCCTCCATATAGTTTGGTTCAGAGATTCCGCTATTCTTTCCACTTTACCTATTTGTTCATCTATTTTTTTGTTTAGATCGTCATAACTAAATAGCTTCGCTCCTAAATACCTGAATTTTATTACTTGTTCAATTGACTTGTTGTTATTGACTAGTTTACATCTTATCGGTTCTTTGGCTATTGTGATGGCTTTCGATTTCTCGGTTGATATTTCCATGTTAAACTTCTCACAGGCTGCGTTAAATTCGAATAGCTTTCTTTGTAGACTGTTTTCGTTTTCCGCAACCAATATCACGTTATCTGCATAACTTACAGCGTTTATTTTGTTTCTCCCCATTTTGTATCCCTCCGTGTTCCTTACGGATTTCAGGATTTCGTCCATTATTAAATTAAACAATGTCGGGCGCAAAGAATCCCCTTGTCTTATACCTTTTTCTGCTGCTATTGGTGCGGAGAGCCCCTGTGGACATTTTATTTTCACTTGGCCGTCTGTATAGATATCTTGTATGGTTCTAATTATTTGAACAGGTACTTTTCTTTGAATGAGTATTGTTACATAGTTCAATCAGTCTAATTTCATTTTTATTTATTACATCTTCGCCAAAGTTTCCGACCACTTTGTCCTCCTGTTCTTTTACCGTTCGTGGGTTTAGATCTCCCATTACAATTATTACCTTTCTGTTTCACATGCTGTTAAGAAGTTCTGTCATGTCACTTTCAAACTCGTCTTTTACTGTAGTATTTGAATCGTCTGTGGATCCGTAGGCTGCAATCAATACTATATCAGATCCCCATATTTCAATCTCCAACTTCATTATCCTTTTGCTGATTTCTTCTTAAATTTCTTCTTTATTGCTACACTACATCTAGTTCTTTTCTCTTTTGGCACTCCGCTATAAAACCGTATGTATTCTCCGCTTTCTAGATTGCCTGTTCATTTTTCTTTTCTTTACTTCAGTGAAAGCTGCAATATTTATTTGGTAATTTTCAAGTTGTTGAAAGACTTCGTTCTGCTTGGTACTTATGCCCTTAAGATTCCAAGTTCCTAGATTCAGTGTCCTTTTCCTTTGTATTTGTCTTAAAACAATTTTTGCGTCCGATTGTGTCTGAGGCTTGCATTTAGAATGTTTAGCTAAACCTTTAAAGGATTTTTCCGTGAACGGGGTGCCGGCTCATTGCACAACCCGCAACCTGGAGGACCAGGGTTATCTTATGTCAGGGTTTTCTTCCCTTATCCTTTGATGCGCCAACATCTGACTGCGTTTTCGTGTAGTTCCATAGACCCGCCATTTGCACCATATGTGTTTGTTTTTACAAAGGCAAAAACCACAAACAGTACCTATTTCCTTTTTAATTTAAAGTAAATCTGTAAATCCAATTCAGCAGAACGCCAAAGACTCCCCTAGGGCTTCGGACGCCTATGCGACGGCATATCTTGCTCAACAATTTATTGATTGGATTTAGCCATTTTAAACCTTATCAACATACTCTATGTAAATCTAAAAGACCTAAATTTGTTTCCAATAAAATTTTACAATTTGAAATACGAAATTCCCATCTAATACTTTTACTGTTACCATCAATGTTTTGATAATTAAAAGAAAGTAAATGAATTGATTAAAAGTAATTCTTGGTTAGGCTTCCTTTGTATGGATAAGCGATCAATATATAACTACACTCATACTAATATTGTTCAAAAATATATTTTTGTGCAAATTTTTTTGTACACTTTTCATTTTAAGATTGTTTTCCACAGTGTTGCTGCTTCAGCCGGTGACCCGGAGACTACTGCAAGAACGTGGCCGTCAATACAGCAATATCGTGAACTTTCACTATTAGCGGCTGTGTTTTGCCAACACCTCCACTATATTTGCTTACGTACATGTCAGTAAGTTAGTGGGGCTCAGCATTTTCATTTCTCCAGAAGATTCGTGAATTTGTTTTCATTTCATTGTACCGATGAATTGTGCTTATAAGACATGTTCGAATCCTTAAAACCGCCAATTAATTTCAAATAGTTAGTAGTTAGTTAGAATACCGTTTTTGGACAACAGTTAAGTAAAATAGTGATGGTGTAAGTAGGTCAGTATTAATAAATACCTGTACTGATTGTGCACTTTTCAAGCTGTGACATTAATAACAATATATGTGTGTTATAATTAAATAGAACTAAATATAAAAACAGTTAGCATCAGTTTAAACAGTAAAATCATCAATTCAGTCTTAATTCATTCATTGCTATTCAGAGTGAGCCAACAAAAGAATTGAACGCGAATGCGGAAGTTTAAAAAAGAAAGTGTTATAATTAAATCTGTGTTGAGTAAACCGGTAATGGTTGCTTTTGAATAATGTGTGTTTTGTGAAAAGGGAAATTCAGTGCTGAAAATGTATGCAGCTCAGGGGCTTCTACTTCGAACATCCATTGTTTTGGGGATGGTTGCTGCTGTCGTTACCATATTGTACTTTACACCCATGCCAGGTAATTAATTGTACGAAATTAAAATAGATTGCAGTATTTTCATGTCATAAATATGATAGGATGCATATGATGATGTTAAAAATACTTCCTATTATGTTTTAGAATATTAAACTTCAAGATGTGGCTATTTGTATTTACTTTTTTTTCTTGTCTAACAAATAGTTGAAATAGTAACCAACGCTACGACCTCTACTAAGTGGCTTAAATCTGCAAGTGTACTAATCTGGGTGCTCTTAAATTCTGAGTAGAGCATTGCACATTTCTACATAGGTTGAATTTCTAATTATATTTAATTTCTTAACTGCGCTTATTAATAACCAGGCTTTCATTAATTACGTTGAAGCTAAAGCAATTTAAGCAAGCAAAAAATTCAGCAGGACTGTTTATCTCTAATGCAGGTATTTTGGATTTTTATGATTTAATTTTTGTTGAGTTTCCTAAAGCTTCAAGTCTACTAATTTATGATATCTTAACTATAAAATAAACATTGAATTATTTATATAGTTTCTAGTTGCATTGGATTTCCGAACTATATTTGTAAATTATTAGATTTCGTTAATTGAGCAAAAGCTAAAGTAATTTAAGCAAAACTACTTTACATCAAATGTAATTATGTAAAATTTTTATAATTCCATTACTAAGTTATT